>PVJX010018373.1:0-36589 GCA_004027295.1 Dolichotis patagonum
ACATACTAGTTTATTAAAATTACTTATCTAACCATTATCCCAGATATCCCAATGGGCTCAAATTACTAGACTGAATGAAGTGAAAACATCAAAACAACTATATTCCATTTAATTTTTCTTTTTATTCAACACAAAATGAGGAAATTTAACTGTTTTAGAAATGACCATAACTAAGTGGAAAATTTTCAAATATTAATGCTTTTATTTTTGTTAAGAGTAGTCATTAAAAAGAACTCAAACTCTTGGTGTCTTTTCTTTTCTATACAACAGTTACAAGTTTTTGATACTACTAAAGAAATTCTCCAGTTTCCTTGTAAGCAAATTAAGCATTAAATGCAACAGAGATGATTAAAACAAGAAATAAAGATCATTTACAGCAGGTGTGGTTGTACATGCCTATAATCCCAGAACTCTGGAAGGATGAGGTAGGAGAATCACAAGTTTAAGCCCAGCTTGGGCAATTTATTGACTTCCTGAGTTCTTGTCTCAAAACAAAACAAAACAAAATCCCCAAAAAAGGTATAGGGTGGTGGTGCCTTCATCCAAAGGCCCTGGGTTCAATCCCCTGAATTAAAAAAAAAGAAAAATATCCCTTGGAATTTAAAAAACTGTTAAGTTAAACTTCAGTTAATTACCACTTCACAGAATACGATACATATATAATTAGTAACATTTTATAGAAAATAATTAGCAAAGGGGAAAAAAGACTGTTTGGAAAAACTGTAAACATTTTCAACACCAAAATTTATGCCTTCTAACTCAGCAACATTTTAATGACATTCCTGCCAAATGTGCATAAACCTGAATCTAACCATGAGGAAAGCTCGAACTCAAACTGACCACATAAAATTGCTGCTCTGTATTTTTCAAAACTACCAATATTGTGAAATATTTAAAAGACTTAGGAACTGTTTTCGATTAAAGAGATATGACAACTAAATTCAAAATATTACTTTAGACTTTCTTTTTCTCTAACATATCATTGAGACAACTCACAAATAAGGGTAAAAGGTTACAGAATCATTTTCTAAGTTCCTGCTTTTGATAATTGCAGGATGGTTATATAAGAAAAATCCTAGATCCTAGGACATACAAACTAAATAATTTAGGAGCAGATGAGCACAGCATTGTTGACTACTTAATTTTTTTAAATCAAGGTGAAAAAATCACGTAACACAGTATTAACCATTTTAAAGTGCACAATTTAGTGGCAGGTCATACATTCACAGTGTCATGCAGGCATTACTTGTATCTAGTTTCAAAACATTTTTATGCTCTCAAAGGAGACCCTGTGCAATTAAGCAATACTCCCTGTTCTCTTCTTGCCTCAAACCCTGGCGACCACTAATCTATTTTGGATATTTCATTTAAATAGAATTACACAGTATACAATACATAGCCTTTTGTACTTTGTACCAGCCTTCATTTGGTCTGGTGCTTTTAAAACAAAAAGAAACAAAAACAACACTTCAGGGTGGTCTCATTATGCTGCCCATGCTGGCCTTGAACTTTAAGACTTAAGAATCTTCCTGCCTTAGGCTCCTGAATAGTTGGGACTGCAGGCATGCAGCATGGTGCACAACTTTCATCTGAAACGATGTGTTTGAGGTTTATCTAAAAGGTTGGCTCATCTCCATTCCTTCTTCTAAGTAATATTCCATTGTTTGAACAGTCTTATTTATCATTATCTGTTAACATTTGGGTTGTTCTTACCGCTATGCTATTGTTAATAGTGCTGCTATGTTTGTTTGTTTGTTTTAAATAAACTAGTATGTATTATCCTTTTGTGCAGCCTATAGTTCAGGCTGGACTTGAACTCACTATGAACTTAGTATGGCCTTGACCTCACTGTGTAGCCTAGGTTGGTGGTAAACTTGCGGCGATTATCCCGCCTCAGCCTCTCAAGTGGTGGGATTACAAGGTGTGCACTACCATGCCTGGCTATGATGCAACTTACTCTTACGTGGTTCAAGGGAAAAACTCTGTGTTTTGTGCGCATTTGTATGTGTGTAAATAGAACATAAAATAAATTTAGTAAAATATTAGCATTTGAATAATCTGAGTGAAGGATATCTAGGAATTCCTTATATCATCTTTCAACTTTCAATAAATCTGAAATTACATATGTCTAAAATTTTTTCACTAATAATTGAAAAAAGCCTCCCTTCTGAGGACTCAGGAAACCAAGGACTTTCATGTAATACTGGTGGAGATATAAACTGTTACAATCAAATTTTTTCTTTTTTGATACAGGGCCTCACTATGTAGTTCAGGTTGGTCTTGAATTCACAGTGGTCCTCCTGCCTCAACCGCCCGAGAGCTAGGGTTATTGGAGTGCATGTTATAATCAATTTAAAGGGGAATAATTTGGCAGTGTCTTGTCAATGTATTTTCACATACCTATAATCCAACAATAATGAGGCAAGAGAGTGGGTTTGTTAATAAAACTAGCCAACCAAGTGGACATAATCTGTCAAAGTCATCAGGCCCAGGGCACAACTACAGAACATAGAATCCAAGATGAATCTGCAACTCCTGAACACTGTGTGAGGAACCCATCAGAAAAGTACTACTTTCCATTCTTCATTTATATTTGGTGTGAAACTAAGTGAGCCTTCGATAGAACAGTTCAAGTCTGGTGCCAGACCAGGTGAGTTTCGGAAAGGACAACTGTCTCAAATGACTTATTTGCATGAGGGAGAAGCCAATCTAGAAATTCTACATACAAAAAACTGCCCTCCATTTTCCTCCTGGCTGCTGGCTCACTGTACTCTGCGGAATCCACTCCTTTTCCACCTTCAGTACATACACACTGCACTACCTATGTGTCTTGTCCAATTTTTTGTTCATGGCATCAGAAGCTGAAAATAGGCTGGGGACATAGCTCAGCGACATAGCACCTGCCTGGCAAGCATGAGGTCATGAGTTCGAACCCTGGTACAAAAAATAAACAAAAACAAAAAACAAAAACTGGAAAGAATTCACTCCAGGCCTCACAAACTGGCAACAATTCCACTTTTGTGGATATACGTTAAATCAATATTTTTAAAGCACAGTACAATGAATTTAGTGGAAGAAATAAAATCAGTACTTAAATATATGAAGTGGAATACAAAAGAAAAAAATCAGGATATCATAAAGATTAAGAAGATTTTTGTGAAATTTTCTTTTTCAAGAAGGATAAATTTCAAAAACTACATAAGAAAATTCACATATGATTACTTATTATATAACATATAAGTATATATAATTAAATAATATAAAATTAATATAATTTATACTATAAAATTATATAAATATAATATAAATTTATATATAATTTATAAAATTAATTAAGTATATATAATTAAATATGTAATATATTATATAATTTAATTTACAGAATGTTAAAAAAGATGAACTATAACAATATATTTTTAGTAATTCTTAAGTAATAAAAAATGTTTTAAAAACTTCAACTGAATTAATGCAAAATTTAAGACAATAGTGACCTCTGCAGGGAAAGAGGACACACAAAATACAGATTTTTTGTTGTTGTCATTTTGCTTTTGTTGTTTTTTAATTGTTTGCTTTTTGATTTTTCTGTTTTTTTCTTTAAAATAAAAGTATATATGAATTTTTAAAAACATAATCTGTGTAAATTATGTTATCAGTAATTTACAGTAGGCATAGAAGGTACAAGGAAATCTTGCCTTTGCTCTGTACTATTCCGGAAAGGGTAAGCATGGACACCCTGACTCCAGTATTGTCTCTCTCATCCACATCCAAAAGAACAAACTAAAAATTAAGCTTGGAGGACAGAAAAAGATTGATAAACAGAAGTTATAAATAGTAAGTCTGGCTTTGAGGGAAAATTTTAAAAAGACAAAGTAATATACTGAACATGGGTTTGGACATATGAAAGGAAAATACAAAAACATGGACTGAAAGGAATCACTCCAAACTCATAACAGATTTTTATGGAGAGGGAGAGAAGATGACGGGACTGAAAGCAAAACAAGAGAGACAAATTTCCTTTTACTACACCTTTTGGGGCAGGGAGGTTTGAGATAGGGTCTCCCTATGTAGTTTAGGTTGGCCTTGAATTCATGCAATCTCCCGGTCTCAGCTCCCAAGTGTTGGGATTACAGGCATACACCACTATGGCTGATTTCACTACACTATTTTAAATAAAAATGTTAATACCTGTTAATTCTGGATGGTTGGTACATGAGTAATTGTATACTTTTTCATACTTTTAAGAAATATGGAAAAAAGCCTACCATTGAACATCTATTACAATCTTAAATTTTATATGCATTTATTTACTTCTAATAATTTATCTGTGGATATTTATAAGTGCACAGAGATATATATAATACAGATGAGTTACTACAAACTTTATTGCAATAGTTATTTGTATAATCCCAAAATGTCATTCAGTATGACTTTTTACATATGTGGTATATATAATTACTTATTAAACTCATTATATATAATGAAATATATATAGGGAAAGTACTTCAAATTATGTTAAGTAAAAGAAAATTCATTGCATATTTAAATTAACATACCCATGGGTATGTGTCTATATTCAGAACATCTCTGAAAGAAAAACAAAAAAAATTAGTTACCATGGTTGCCTCCAGGAAACTGCATGACTAAGACAAAGGAAGAAGGGAGTTTACCTTATACTGTACTTGCTTGTGCCTTCTAATTTTATGACTTATTTATAGCATCTATTTAAAAAATTAGTTTAAAAACTGTATAGTATATGTTATGATTTATGTTTAGATGTCCCCTCAAAGCCTCTTGCATTTATAGGATATTTTCAGAGGTGGCTAAATCTAGAGTATGTGATTGATTCAAAGTGCAATGCTGGGATTAAGGGTGCTGGGATTAAGGGTGAGTGATTGCCAGATCAGTCCACTGATAGGATTGGCACTGCCCTAGTCCCAGTAGCCTGAATACAACATAAGGGACAGAATGAGGCTTGTCTCTCCTCTCTTGTTGCTTTTGCTGTCTGCTGCTACCAAGAACAGTTTCTCTGCCATGTGCCACCCTGCCTTGGAGCCACTGCATTATGAACAGAAACTTCTACAAACTGAGCTAAATGAGCCTTTCCCCCTTTAACTTTGGGTGTTGGATATTTTGTCTCAGCAACAAATGAAAAGTAACTAAGACAGCATATTTGTATTTTTTTGCATGTTCATATTTTTGAAAAGCAAAATTTGTATACATCTAAAAAACATAGGTTATATCAATTTAACGGTATTCTCTCATCGTGCACTAAACTAAAATCAGAATGGATCAAGGAACTACCAGGCATGGTGGTGTATGTTTGTAATCCTAGCACTCAGGAGGCTGAGGCAAGAGAATTGTTCAAAGTTCAAGAGCAGCCTGGGTTACATAGCAACACCCCATCTTGAAAGAATCAAAGAAGGAAGGAAGCAGGGGAAAGAAAGGGAGGGAAGGGTAGGGAAGGGAAGCCTTTAAGTTTCTCTTTGGCCTAACTGAATTGTCAGCATCACTATTCTGTACTTTGTGGCCATAATCAACCATGACAGTCTATTGTACAACCTGATGGCTACTAAGCAGTTAACGGGATGGGAAGTATGTACAGTGTGCCTATTCTGGACAAGGGTATGAGCCACATGCCAGACAGAATACAGCAGGATTGTACAAGAATTCATTTGATACTCAGAATGACATGCAATTCCGTACTTACAAATTGTTTATTTCTGGACTCTTCCCTTTAATATTTTCAGAATACATTTGACTATGGGTAAATGGAACTAGATAAAATGAAGCCACAGAAAAGAAAGGATTACTGTACAGTCACAAAAACATGGAAAAAGTTAGAAGGCAGGGCTGGCAGTGTAGCTTAGTGACAAAGGGTGTGCTTGGCATGTGTGAAGCCCTGCGAAGGAAGGAAGAGAGGAAATGAGAGAGGGAGGGACAAATGAGGGAAGGAGAGACAGTGAGAGAGGAAAGTGGGGGAGGAAAGCAGTAGTCTAGAACAATTTAAAAGGAGTAGGACCTGGCAGCAAACTCCTCCTAGTAGGCCACTACAGTTTTGACTTGCCACCATTTTGAATACTGACTCCCATATCCTTGTTCTTTTTTCTGCCTTGTAGTACTCTCATCATTCCTATGTTCTCCAACTTTGCCTAGTTGTTTTTCAAAGTGTCAAGATCTGAACTCTATCTCTATAGTTTCACCTCGGCTGCATTTTTCTATTATGGAATCTCCTCCTTCCAAGGGAAGGGTTTATTCCACTTTCAAAGCAATCTACAATAGTCAGGATTCTAAAGTGACTGATTCACAGCCAGAAGAGGTTGGAAATCCTTTAGCCTACTAAAAGAAAGACCTGTAAAAAGGGCTATATCCACTTACCTCGAACCTGCTTTTTTATTTCTTTGGCAGAATCCAGCCATGTCTGTAAAAAGAAGAAAAAGCATTCATACAAAGCTCCAAAACACATAAACAGGATCACTGGCCATCCTGTGATAGTGCCTCCAGTAACCTGCATTTCCCTTGATAGTCTGCATTAATTTCGCAAAGCATAGTGATTTTAAACAAAGAAACAAGTAACTGGAATCTGAACTTAAATCCACGCTTCACTACATCCTGGCTGGGTAATTTTAGGGTAAATGTATAAATTGTGATATTAGTAGCTAGACCCATCTCATAGAGTCAGTATGAAGATTAGCACTCTTACTAAACAGTGAATATGAAATAAGCACTTGCTATTGACATTATTGGTATAAATTAGTACTGATGTACAACCAGGATAAATTAACATAATTCAGATCTTATTTTCCCCTTCAAAACTGACCTTTGATCTCATTCATGTTTTCTATGTTAGCACAAGATCTGGTATATGGTTCATGCCCAGTTAATGTTTACTAAAAAAATGTTTTGTTTTCCCTAACTACTCTTGCCTCCCTCTAATCTCTCCCTTAATGATTTCTCATTCCTAAGAGTCTAGATGCTACTAGGGCAGGGATCCTTAACCTAGGGGAGACCATGCTTTAAATTAGAGGCACTTAAAAAGTACCATTAACATCTTCATTGAATGTATAATACATACAGAAAGGCACATTGAGTAGGAGTGTAGCTCACTGGCAAAGTATGTCTCTAGCATGTACAAGGCCTTGGACTTAATCCCTAACATACACACAATGCACACACACAGAACATACAACATAAGTACATAGATCAGTAAAGTAACAAAGTGATCATGTAAAAATTAAAACATTACCAAAAACCCAAGAGTTCCACTTTTGCCTCTTAATCTAATTCTTCTCTTCCTTCATCTAAAAGGCTTGAAATTGAATCTCAGTGGTATTCAAAACAGAGAAAAAGGGTGCTCCCCTCTTTACCTTCTATCTACAAGAGTAGAGCATAGGGTGACCATCTCACACCCTACAAAAGGAATGGGTTTGATCACCATAATGTTACATTTAATTAAATAGTACTGTGTTTTGATTATTATAGAGCGACAATCACCACAACAGACGATAAGCACAAAAATGAGGACTAGTTTCCTTTTATATTCCCCTGCAATTAACATGGAAGGTTAAAAAATATTAATACCACTTAATATAAAATTCTTCTACAGTATAAAACTAAGTACACACTTTATTAAGCCCTGTCAGAAAAGAAAAGACCTAGGTATTTTCTCGTTAGTGTCTCATTTAGATGAAAGAACTTTTAAATGTGATAGGTTCAAAGGCAAAAGAAATTTTTTAAAAATACTAATTGATAAGTTTAGTGGAACATTTGAGAACTTTGACTTATACCTTAAATTCAGAAAGCTTAACAAAAATTCATGTGGTTTTTACTGCTTTAGAGAGGATATCACAGACCAGAGGTACAGCACCATATTTTCCATTATTTAAGAGAATATCTCAAGGTATCTGAAAGCTTCCAAGTTCTTTCCAGGGATTCCATGAACTATTTTATAACTCAGGCTAAAATTCCCACTGATTTGGAACCGGAAAGATAAACCCAGATTTGTGTTAATTATATGAGGACTCCAAAGTCTAAGCTACCTTACAGAACAAGTTACTATTGCTTCAGTATCCACACACTACACACAAAAAAATTTTTTTGTACTGGGGATGGAACTCACAACCTCGCACTTGCCAGACACTGAGCTAAATCCCTGGCCCACTACACAAAAATTTTAAAAACCTTTTGCAAATATCAAAAATTAATGTGTATAAGAATAGAGATACATTTATGCTCAAATAAAATTATTCAACTGTCAGTATTTTATAAAAATATTTATAAAATAGCAAATACTTGAATAATTCAATGTATTAAACACTGTGGTTACAGGAAGGGATTAAAAAATAGCACCAGGGTAGGAGTGTTAGCTCAGTGATAGAGTGCTTATCTAGTGTATAGGAGGCTCTGGGGTCAATCTCCAGCATAACACACACACACACACACACACACACACACACGTAATAATAATAAATAGCACTTGTCCTTAATGAGCTGTCATTTTAAAGTAAGAGATGAACAATCAATTTGTTTGTTCTGGATATGATCATTACTATGACAGAGCATATTGTATTCTGAGAACAGAGAAGATGTGTACCAACGTGGATTGGAAGGCAATTAGGAAATGTTTCTCAGTCGTATGTCTAGGGGACCACAGTTGAATCTTGAAAGACAAACAACAGCTGGGCATAGTGGTGCATGCCTGTAATCTCAGCACTTGGAAGGCTGAGGCAAGAGGTTCACTATTAGTTTCAGGCCAACCTGGGCTACACAGCAAGTTCAAGGCCACCCCAAACTACATAGTGAGACTCAGTCTCAAAAAACAAACAAAAAGACAAACAATAGTGAACTAGGCAATGAAGAAAAGGAAGTCAGTAGAAAGGCACAAAAGTGTACAAGAGATGATACATCTAAATTGCCACATAGGCAGACTTTTGGCAGCCCTAAGGAGAGAGACCCTGGCGTGTTGGGACCTGCACAGTTGGTTGACTCGGGGTGCCGGGAGAACAGGGAGCTCCACCCCTCTCTGGGGGCAGCTGAGAGTGTGGCAGACTTTCGGTGGCTTGAAGGAGAGAGACCCTGGCGCATCGGGACCTGCACCTTGCAGTTGACTCAGGGTGCCGGGAAAATGGGGAACTCTTCCCCTCTCTGGGGGGCGACTGTGATCCTGCCTGTGTGTGGGCTGGGAATCGGATATCTCATGTCATCCTGTCCCCCATCCTGTGTCCCCCACCTCCTCCCCCCTGCCTAGCAAGTGGGAGCCAGTGAACTACACATCTTGTGAAAGGATTGACTATGTTATTTAGTATGAGCTCTCCATATGCAAGGATAAGGACAACCATTTGGAAGAAAACAAGAGACAATATGATAGATAGTGAAGATCTCTGGTTGTCTAGCTTTGAAATTTATGCTTTCTTATGTCCCATTCTGTTCTGTTTTGTTGTGTTTAATTTTACTCCCTTTTAAAATAAAATAAAAAATAAATTGCCACATATGGGTCAGCAGAGCGTGAGTGCAGAGGTTAGAAGAAAAGATTAAAACCAAGATGAAAAGAAAAAACCACTAAAAGGGCCAGTAAATATTTAGGAGCCTCAGCACTCCATGTAAGAAATCTGGGATTCAAGTTCTAGGAAAGCAAGAGGCATTGGAAGATTTAGAATAAAGGAGTGAAATGAGTTAGAGACGCATGAGTGTAGGCGGAGAGACCATATAAAGAGGCTGTTGTTGAGATGATTAACTGTGATCCAGAAGAGAATAATGGCTAAGGGTACAGGCTTTGAAGTCAGATACTTCTGAGTTCCAGTCCTGCCTGAACCTCTCTAATAATTAGCATCTGTGTAACCATCCATAAAGCAAACTTTCTGAGTCTTAATTTTTTTTACTATGTATAAAATTGGGACAAAACTACCCTTCCTCAGAGTTATTTTGGATTAAATTACCTGGTATATAAAAAAATACTCAGTATTCAGTAAATGATACTGATACTGATAAATGAAAGGGCCTGATAGGGAAAGTCTATAGGACAGAGAAGAAAGATATTTTGGAGGTAAAACAATCAGGATTTGTGACTAAATAAATGGGACACAGGCAGTGGAATGCTGGTGAGGGTTAGTAAAGTGTAATAGTAAAAGATAACTCCTAATTTGCGGGCTTGGGCAAGTGGATGGATCTGATATTATTCACTGAGAAAAGAAACATAGGAAAAAACTAGAAAAAAAGAAATGCATATTAGCAGCACAAAGAAAACATTATACTATATTTACATAGATATACACTTAAGGTATTTTAGGAAATCCAAGTGGAATTATTTCAATTGAAGGCTAGATGGCACTCAGAAAAGATATCTGGATGGCAGAGCCTTCTCTACGTAGGTGTTAAAACCAAAAACCATAATTTTTTAAAAATCACATATAAAGACCATGCAAACTCTTTGTACATAGAATAAAAAATTTTAAAAGCTAAAAAATCACCCATGAGGCACATAGTAGAGTAAAAACAAAGAAACTAATGGTACTCCCTAGGGAAATTCTTTTTTTTTTTTCTTTTTGTTTTGTCTTTTTTAGATAGGGTCTCACTATACAGCTCAGGCTGGCCTCAAGCTCACTTTGTCCAGGCTGGTCTGAAACTCACAACAACCCTCCTGCCTCAGCCTTCCAAGTGCTGGGATTACAGGCATGTGCCACCATGTCTGGTTGCTAAGGGAATACTTTCATTTAAGTGATAGAAAAAAGTAAGGGTGACTAAAGTTGTAGTAGGAAAACAGGAGACATTATTATCTCAGAATCTAAAGGAAGAAAAAGTTTCAAGGATGGGAGATTTTAGATCATCAATGCTGCAAAAGAACAAGTAACACAAGGGCCGGAGGTTTAGCTCAGCAGCCTAAGTGCCTGCTTGGCAAACGCAAGGTCATGAGTTCAATCCCCAGGACCAAAAACAAACAAACAAACAAAAAGCAAGTAATATGAGGATCAAAAACTGTTTTATCCTGGTAAGACCAGTTGCAGCAGGGTGACACGGGTAGAAATTAGAATGTTATGAGTCATACAAACAGAGATCAGCATGAGGCATAAACAGCTGGTGCTGTGTTCATTGATGACAGAGTAAACTGGTAAAACTATTTTGGAAAGCTGTCTTATAGTAGCTACTAAACTTGAACATATGTGTTAAATTCCAGCACCTCAGTCACGCATGGTGGTACACACCTGAATCCCAGTGCTCGGGATGTAAGGCAGGAGGATCACCATGAGCTCAAGACCAGGCTGGCCAAATGGAGTTTAAGGACAGCCTACACTACATATTGAGACCCTGTCGCCAAAACAAAGCAAAATAACACAACAATGACAACAACAACAAAATAAAATCCAGCAACTCTACTCCTAGGACTATACCCAACAACAATTTGTATGGCAAAACATACCAAAATACACATATGAGAATGTTCCTCGAAACAATATTCATAAAAGCTCAAACTATAAACAAGTCAAATGTCTGTCCATCAATAGGAGAATGCATAAATAAAAGCATGTTATACTCAAACGATGAACTATTATATTGCAATGAGAATAAACTGTTGCCATTTGCAACAGCATAAATGAATCTTGAAAGTATGAGCTTGAACAAAAGAACCAAAACCTAAAAGAATATAATTCATGGAGCTGGGGATTTAGCTCAGTGGCTTAAGCACCTGCCTGGCAAGCGCAAGGTCGTGAGTTCGATTCCTGGTACCAAAAAACAAAAAAGAATATAATGCATGATTTCATTTATGGAAACTGTAAGAGCAGGCAAAACTAACTGATGGAAACAGATGTCAGGAAAAACTTACTTTTGACAGGGACTAGAGAAGGGTAATAGCAGGCAGGAGTAGGAATTCTGCAATTCTGGTAATACTCATTTCTTTAACCTTAAGGATATTTACACACATGTGTTTGCGTTGTACAAATTCTTTGGAATAATACATAAATGATTTATACACTTCCTTGTACTATATTACATTAATAGGCAGTACATGCAAATTGATTTCTCAAAACAGAATGGGAAAACAGAATAGAAGGTTACAGAAGCAGAGGAAAGAGGCAAGACAATTTACAAAACAACAAGATATTAAGAGGATAAGTTAAAGAACTATATTTTAGCAGCTACTTAAGGAGCTTGCTAAAATAGCAACTCTATATAATCTAGTTTCTATTTGAAACTAGTTAGGGATTCCCTTTGAAGAGTCTCACTTTATGAATCATATCTTGTGAGTTAAATGCATTAACATTTTACATAGAATTTCGGTTTGTGCATTAAAAAGAATCACATTCCTCCTTAAGCTTTAGGAAAAATTTCCAAATAACAGAAATGGAGAACAAAATACGCTGATATAGACCTTCATTTATTTGATTAAACAATTATAGGGTCTCTTATGTGCTCCCTTGTTTCAAAACACCTTCTCATGTACTATTTCTTCTATGTGGAATTTTCTGTCGCTATTTCTTCCCCTGGAAGATTCTTGACTATCTCTTATAAATCAGATGATACCCAGCTGCTCATTTTACTGCTGCCCCCCAGTCAAGGAGCTCTACAAGGAAAGAGACTACATCTTTCATATCTCTGCCTAAAACAAGGCAGATACTATCTGGTCAATAAACGTTTATGAAGGAATACCTAGCAAAACATAAGATCTCAAATGAAGCCTCTCTATTCTACAGGTATGTTTATAAAGTTCATCTTAGTCTTTAAATAAAGATATAGTCATTACTGCCACTTGTCTTCAAAGCCAGTAATGAATCAATGAAATCCTATCAGACGATTATAAACTAAGTCTCTCACATTCTTAATTTAATATTCATTCCAATTCTTCTATGACTGATTATCTTTTCAGGTTGATTATCAAGTTGATTTCCTAAAAGTAAGAAAATTTCCCCACACAGAAAATGGAAGGAGAAAGAAGACCAAATACTCAAAACTGAATGTAAACTTAATTTTAAAATCTCATTATTTATCAGAAGAGGTTTTTTGCTTAGGAAATGTGGAGAGAGGGAAAATTAATGTGGGTGACTTCTCACCCAAGGGAAAAAAATCCTTCATTCACTCCTAAATAACTAATTCTATGCAGAAAAAAGCATCTATTTAATTCATATAATTCTGATTCACAGCAGCAATAAATCTCTCACACAGCTATAGAAGTTTGCTTCTGACTGCTTTTCTTAGTCTTACACCAGACTCAGTGGGGCAATAGGCCTATTATCTTGTAGTCATTAGGGAAGGAGTGATTACAAACTATTCCCCGTGAGGAAAAAACCAAATTAATTAACTTTCTTCCCTGCATAAGGCACCTGATTGCCTTTTGCTAAGTATTCATTTATCTTTTTAATGCACAAACTGAAAGTAGTTACATATAAAAAAAAACCTTGGGGCGAGGGGCCCACACCTTCCCAAACACTTGGAAGGTTGAAGGAAAACTGCCCTGAGTTTGAGGTTAGCCTGGGCCACACAATGAGTTCATGGTCAGCCTGAACTACACAGTGAGACCCTGTCTCAACACAAACAAACAAACGACAGAAAGATAGCAGAGACTGGAAATGGAAAGAGGATAAAAGGTTTCTCCCTCATTGTATTAAAGTTTGTATTTTTCCACAATATGAACTAATCTGTAGCTAGGAATCAAGAGGAAAAAAGAAAAAAGTCAACCAATGAAGTAACGTAAAAATCAAGGAAAAGAAGAATAAAAAGCTAAGAAGAAAATTACTTAGATGGGGCAGCAGACAAACAACTGAAAGGGTAAACTGACTGGAAGACTGAAGTCACTTTCTCACGTGTGCTTTCTCATCTGTAAAACGAGGTATGAGCCCCCAAAGGTTTTAAAGCTCTACTGTCTGTATTCCGAATGACAGAAAATTTAGATAGATGAGTAACAAAGGTTAAGTTCCTTACAGAATTAGTCATTTTGTGAATATCTGTATACTTCTAGAATGTATTTTCTGAAAATCTGGCTTACTGACAATAGATATAGGGAATAATAGCATTTTTAAAAGTGCGGGGGTCACTTTTTTGGACTGAGTTCTTATACTGTAGGCCTAGACTAGAAGAAAACAAAATGGAGTCGTCTGCAGTAATACCACATAATTAAACTAAAACCTTAAGAAAGCAGGTTGATCCCCAAAGAGACCAGTTTTTCCTGAAATCTGGAGAGTTCAATCTGAGTTTAATAAGGGAGTCCTCTCTACTTTAACCCCTCTCAATCAAACCAGTTTTTTTCCCTTTGTTTCATTTCTTGGTACCCACCTTACAAAATCTACTGTTCTACCACTGCCCAGTGGGAACTTTCATTGAACACATTCTATTATGTAGGCTGAAGGATGTTCTGTATTCATGAACTGTGAATAAAAGCCAATTTGATTTTTTTTTCCCTTGTTTCTTTGAGACAGGGTTTCACTATACAGTTCAAGCCTGCCTAGAACTCACTTTGTAGCCTACACTGGCCTCAAACTCCCAGTGTCCCTCCTGCCTCAGCTTCCTGGATGCTGGGATTATAGGTGTGTGTCACCATGTCTGGCACCAAGTTGATTTTTAATTTAACTAGTTAAAGACAATTAAAAGTCTAAATTTGTATAATTTTATTGTTTCCAAAAGCTAAAATGAATTCACTGAATCTGGCTAGATATATTCAATTTTAAGTAAAAAGTACACTATTCTTTGGTAAACTCTGAGAAAATATTATGCAGGTTATTCAACCTGAAGAATGTTCCAGAATTGTAGAATACACCTCTAAATTATGGTCCACAGTTCTTTTTTTTCTTTTTCTTTTTTTTTTTTAAACATGAAGGCTTTGGTTAATTGATAATATTATTTTAAAATAATAATACTATCATAAGAACAACTACAATACTTAATTTTTATTGAGTGCTTAATTTATACAGACTCAGTATCGTTCCCATTTTACCTATGAGAAAACAGAGGTTAAAGTAACTTATTTAACTCACCTAGGAAGTGGCAAAGCTGTTCTCTAAAGTCTAACAGTATGTCTTACTGTATCAATTCATTTACTGAATGCCTGCCACATTCAGGGCAGCCAATGTGCTAGACAAGGACATTCCTGGGGAAATCACAGCCCACGAAGAATGTAAACATGGGCACAGAACAAAGGAGGAAAATCAGTTCACACTAAGATATAGATCTATGAACTCAGAATCCTAAGCAGGAGGAGGTAAACAATTCTACTATCTTGATTCTGTCACAGGGTAGGCTGAAGGACAAGTCACACAAAAGATTAAGAATCTGAATGGCTTTGGCCTTTACAATACCAGCACTGGAAACTAGAAGGCATGGAACAACATTTTCAAAACCTGAAGGTATAATTCTATATCCAATCAAACTAACAATCACATGTGAGGACATAATGAAGAAAATACGTTTTAGACATGTGATGTTTCAAAAGACAGGTTCCATTTCTCAGGAGGGGTATTCTATCAAAATACAAGGAAAAGCTAGGGTTAAACAAGAAATGCCAGAGGAAAGAGGCAAATCAAATTCCCAGGATAATGCTGATGGGAAATATTAGGGACAACTGTGTATATAATCAAAGACAGCGACCTGTTCAGACCAAAGAAGCAAGACTCTAGAGACAGTATTCAAAAATAACTGTCATGGCCCTGAAGCAAGGCCAGCAGATCGTTGTAGCTGCTGGTTTCAAACAGGAGCCTAAAGAGAATTCTTTCTGTGGTCTGTTGGCCATTTCAGAACTTTGGAAATGGAATGGTCAAGAAAGAATCATCAGAAAGAAATCATCATCAGAAAGAAATAGCAGGTAAGTATGGCAGACTTTAGGGGGACTGCAGGGGAGAGACCCTGGCACCTCAGGACCTGCACCATGTGGTTGACTCGGGGTACCAGGAGAACAAGGAGCTCCTCCCCTCTCTGGGGGGCAACTGAGAGTGTGGCAGACTTTCGGTGGCCCGAAGGAGAGAGATCCTGGTGCATCGGGACCTGCACAGCGCGGTTGACTCGGGGTGCCAGGAGAACAAGGAACTCCTCCTCTCTCTGGGGGGCAGCTGAGAGTGTGGCAGACTTTCGGTGGCCCGAAGGAGAGAGACCCTGGTGCATCGGGACCTGCACTGTGTGGTTGACTCGGGGTGCTGGGAGAACAAGGAACTCCCCCCTCCTCTGGGGGTGGCTGAGAGTGTGGCAGGCTTTTGGCAGCCCGAAGGAGAGAGACCCTTGCGCATCGGGACCTGCACTGTATAGTTTGCTTGGGGTGCCGGGAGAACAAGGAACTCTTCCCCTCTCTGGAGGGCGACTGTGATCCTGCCTGCGTGTAGGCTGAGAATCAGACATCTCATGTCGTCCTGTCCCCCATCCTGTGTCCTCCCTCCCCCTCCCCCCTGCCTAGCAAGTGGGAGCCAGTGAACTACACATCTTGTGAAAAGATTGACTATATTATTTAGTATGAGCTCTCCATATGCAAGGATAAGGATAACCATTTGGAAGAAAACAAGAGACAATATGACAGATAGTGAAGATCTCTGGTTGTCTAGCTTTGAAATTTATGCTTTCTTATGTCCCATTCTGTTCTGTTTTGTTGTGTTTAATTTTACTCCCTTTTAAAATAAAATAAAAAAAAATAAAAAATAATAACTGTCATCACTAAGATGGCTCTTGCTATTGTACTGGCCCTTTAACCTGGTAAGGCTATGGTAAATCTTTTCTAGATGAATTTTTGTCCAAGTTTTGCCTGGGCTATGTGCTAATGAAGTTCCTGCTTTGTCTCCATGTCCTGTGTAATTGTTAATCTTGATATGTCAACTGTATCTCATTAAGAAACACCTAGCAGCTTGGAAAAGCATGTTCCTGGCATGTCTGAGTGGGTAATGAAGACATGGCTTGGATACTATACATCGTCCCTCATCCATTCCCCTCATTATATGACTGTTTCAATAATATCAGGACTTTGTTCTCTTCTACAAGTTTCTTTCAGATTTTAATATAATTATATATCATAATTATAATGACAGTTTACATAATAAGGATTGACTATACCATTAGTATTATATCTAATACATATAAAGTTTACAATTAATATTTATAGAATGGTCGATCATTATTTAAACTATTAATAATCACATATAATTATGATATATAAGTATATTAAAATTCAAAAGAAAGTTATAGAAGAAAATTAAAAATATATAGTATAAAATATTTTTTTTAAAAAAGCTAACATTTTAGAGTATTTCACACTATAAAGTATATTAAATGTTTTCTTTAAAACCCCTCCAACAGGGGGCCGGGGATTTAGCTCAGCGGCATAAGTGCCTGCCCGGCAAGTGTGAGGCCTTGAGGTCAAGAGTTCGATCCCCGGTACCCAAAAACAAACAAACAAACAAAAAAAAAAACCCTCCAACAGCCAGGGACTTAGCTCATCGGCGTAAGCATCTGCCTTGCAAGCATGCGGTCCTAAATTTGATGCCTGGTAACGAAAAAAAAAAAAATCCTCCAACAGTAATTTTGTTAGTACTTACATTAAAGGCTGTCATTTGTACTTCAAACAAAAAAAATATACAGTATATACTTTTTATTTTTGAGCCAAGGTCTCGTCATGTAGCCCAGGCTGGCCTGAAACTCACCATCCTCCTGCTCAGCCTCCTGAAGAGTTAGGTAGCCACCACACCCAACCAGATACTTTCTCTCAATGATAAAAGAACACACTATGTTTTGTTTTTTAAGTTAATTCTAGAAGGAAATGACCAGAAAAATCTGAAAAACAAAAATACTCTTACATGCACTGTGTCTTGGAGAGGTAGGCATAACTACATTCTTTTTTTTTTTACATTCTTAATAATAACAACATTAAAATTTTGTTTTTTGTCAACTGCTTATATTGCACACAGTCTTCTTACCTTAGAGTTTGTGTTATCCCAAATGGCTAGACCAAAGTAGTCTTCTTCCAGAAGATTGAGGTGCTCACATACTCGTTTAAGCAAATCTTGTCCCTTAGCATGTTTCTGAAAAGATATACATATTTTAGTTGAAGCTTCTTCTTACTCTTGTAAACATCACCAAACAAAGGCCTCATTTTCTAATTTCTTCTTTAACGCTTGGTATTAACAAATTTTCACGATTCCATGTTTTAAGTAGGACAACATGATTTATAAAATCCCTGCTCTTTGTGGCCTTACAAATACAACACACTCATTGCATCTTAGAAACTGTTACCACACTAAGCAAAATTATACCTTCCCTCTATCCACTGTAACCTACTTCCCTCCAAACCACCACATTTTTAAGTTTTGGTGCAATATTTCCTGAAGCATGCTATGGGCCACAGTCAGTCATTATGAGCAACAGAATTACCACTAAATCAATTGTCAATACCAACAGTGAATTATGGCTGTGGAAATCATGAGATTGTTATTTTCAGATCAAAACAATGTCCTAAGAGAGTAAGCTATACCTCAAGTCCCTATATTCTCTTTTATTCAATTTTTTTATTTTTCCGAACCGGGGACTGAACTCAGGACCTTGCACTTGCCAGGCAAGCACTTATGCCACTGAGCTAAATCCCCGGCCCACCTATATTCTCTTTTAGAAAAATATATAAAGTAAACTTCTAGATAGACTGGGGAGGCTACCTATTGGAGCAGTCTTTCAGTAGTGTTCAAATAATTTTCTTAGTATTTTGTGACCTAGAAAGTCAAACCTCTCCCAAATTTGAGTACTTATAGTCCTCTTTATAGAGAGGACACATTTTAACTTAATGGCTGTGAGTTATGTCTTAAAAGTCCCATCTCTTTGGTTTATTAACTGACCTAAGTAGTTTCAATCAATTTTAGCCAGGCGTAGTAGCATACACCTGTAATCCCAGCACTTGAGAGGCTGAGGCAGGAGGATTGCTTCAAGTTTAAGGTCAGCCTGGGCTACATAGTGAGTTTCAGGCCAGTTAGGACCCTGTAGGGAGACACTGTCTCAAAAATACAAAAAAAAAAAAAAAATTAGCTTTCTTCTATATAAAATGATAAGAATATTTACACCTGTCCTACAGATGGGAGTTTTTGATACCAAAAAAAAAAAAAAAATTAAACATGTTGGTCTTCCGGGAAATACATGCAAAATTACATCAAAACTTTTTTTTTAATTTTCAAATCACAGTGCTAAGAATCAAATTCAGGGCTCTGTGCATACTAAGCAAGTGCTTTACCACACAGCTACATCCCCAACTTCAGAAATCTTTTTAGCTCACATACATGGCAGTACTCTGCTTTGAGATGAGTTATTTTTAATGACTATTAATCATCATAAATATTCATTTCAGTCTTATGAAATAAGACTGAATGATAACATAACGAGTCAGCTCGTTTATGTTACATCTTTTCACTTTTTTTCCCTTCCTACTGTTTTCCCTCTAAATCACAGAAGATGATCTGTAGTCCCTTACTAATAATTTCAAAATCTAGAAGTTCTGAAAAACAAGTTTTGTTTTTTGCTTTGCTTGTTTGTCTTGGTTTTTGTTGTCAATAAAGCTCATTTGAAGGAAAATTCTGACCTGAGCTGTAATCTTTGTATCTTCTCTGCAATGAGCAACCCTCCTCTACCATGCCACCATGCCTTGGAGTCAGCCAACTATAGACTAAAACCTCCACAAATTGTAAGCCAAATAAACCTCTTCTGACTTGCATGTGATGGGAGGAAAGTTACTAAGATAGAAAGTCTCATTAAACAGACTTCAAGAATGTGAGGAAGTGGACCATGGGCTACCCAGGGACAATCAGTGCAAAGGCCCAGAAGCAGACATGCATTTAAAGTGTTGGATGAACAAAGGAGGGGAGAACAGTCACCAGGAAATAAATGAGAGGATTCATGTGGATGGAAGCTATTGGGTTCCAGGACTAGACGGAGCTATCTTCAGAGGAGCATGACTGAAATCACTACCAGAGAATAGCTTGGAACAAACTCAATGGACATATCTATGTCACCTTCACATATGTGAAGAGCTAGAATGGAGGAAAGATTATACTTGTGCTCTGTGGCCATGGCCATACCACTCTAAGTCTACAGCCATACTACCCTGCAGGTGCCAGATCTTGTCTGTAAAGGACAGATTCAGACTAATGTGGAGGCTTCAGGAACAACAGTTTCACACAATGAAATCATCACTGTTGTTCAAAATTGGATGAGCTTCCCCTAAGATGTAGTCCTTTGTTAAAGGTGTTTTCAAGCAGAACTTTCACAGTCATTTCCAGGGAACAATATAGGAAGGATTTAGCTTCAGAGTGCTTCCCAAACCTGAAATTGTATTAACCAATAATGGCAGAGTGAAAATTGACCAAGACAAATGCCATCTAAGAAAAATCAGCAGGAATTGGGAAAGTTCAATGATAAGGACAAAATACACAAAGTCATGTTCTGCTTACATGCATTTGGCAAAAAAGAATAATGACTGATTGCCTAATCTAGCATAGATTTTGATTGGCTAACTTGATAAAGGACTTTAGATCTATTTTAAAATAGGAACTTAAAGATTCCTAAATAAATAATGAATAATTTGGTAAGTGAAAAAAAAAATGAATATAGAATAGCTTTCCACATCTCTACAGTTGCTAGTGGCAAGAAGCAAAACAAAACAAAACAAGACAAAACAAAACAAAACAAAACAAACAGGCTTTAGGTCTCTTACAGTTTCCAGGTTGTAGCAGGTATTTTCAATATGCAATAGTACATTTCTCTTAGTTTCTTTTTTAAAACTTTAAGAGTAAATGCAATACCTCTTAGTAAATAGAGCATAAAATTTAGCCTATTTGTGTTTGATATAGTTGCATTTGGACAAAATTCAACTCAAAAATAATTTATTGCTCACCTAGGACACAAGGATATGTGAATTGCATATTTTATCAATAAAAACTATTACTAATCATAATACTTGTTCCTACAGTAAGCATATCATAATGGCAATTACTGCTCTAGTTTTTTTTTTTTTAAAGTAGCTAATAGATTTTTAATTTTGTTTTGAAGCACTGGGGACTGAACCCAGGGCCTTTGCACTGAGCTATATCCCCAGCTCTTTTCTTACTATTTTTTTATTTTGAGACAGGAAAGGGTTCACTAAATTGACCAGGCTGTGGTCGAGCTTGCAATCTTTCTTAGTCTCTCAGAGTGCTGGGATTCCAGGCATGTATCACCATACCCAGTTTAGATGTTTTATTTTAACTTGTCCTGAAGGAACAAAAACAGAAACTGAGTAACTCTGACATTTTTATTTGATTCTGATTCAATTATTCTTTCATAAAACATTAAAGAACTTTTAAAAATGGCATTATTTGATTTTTAATATTTTGTCTCAACGCTAAATATATACATTACAAAAATTATAGATTAAGTTTTAGATGTAGAGGAGCAGAAATGTTCCAGATAGTTATTTTTCTGACAAATGTAATTATAGAGCTAGTTAGACCTAATACCAGAAATTGACACTACCTTGGGAAATCTAGTCATACATAGAAAGGTACTCTATAAAATAATAAATTTATCTTTTTAAAGTAAAACTCTTTTTTAACTATAAAAGCAATACACACTTAGATCACAAAATTTTGAGAGAGGCAGAAAAAACTGAAGAAAGTAAGACCCATTCATAATTCACCCCTACTTTTCATCTCCAGAAAAGTCCCTCCTAATATTTTAGTCCACAGAAATAGTCATTAGAATAGGCCTCGTCTTGAGCAAAGGCGCTATTTACCCATCTCTACATGAAACACTTTAAGAGTTCTGACTACTGAAAATTGGAATAAACTCACCTCCACGACACATTCATAAACTGTGTCATCCAGCAACGAGACCTTGCAGTGCATGTTTCTGTGTCTTCTGACGGATTTCTGGGAAACTTTTAAATCTCTTTCTGCTTTTGATTCAGGATCTTCTTTTACCTCTGTTTTAGAGCACTCTTCAATTCCTTCCTCTTCCTTAGCTTCAAAATCCGGATCTTCTCTGTGTTCTTCCTGAGCTGGCTGCATATCCGTGACATCACCAAGGCAGTAATAAAGACATTTCACAAAACACACTCTGTACTTGTCTTACCTATAATAATTCTTATCTACAATAATTCTAGCAATGACAACATTAACTGAAAAAGAAAATCTACTAAAATGAGTATAGGTAAAGTTAATACTAAATATTTATTTTTATAAAAAACATATTATGGTCCCCCCAAAAATCTACAGACTTAATTATTCTCAAAACTTCTCAAGGAGAATCCAATCAATTAGTAAGGAAAGATTTCAGCTGAACCACAGGACATTTATCTATTTTTCTCAGCATTATGTATTTTCCCTATGATACTACATGATATTAAAGTTTATTAAAACTTTATCATCTCTGTCCCATGCTCCTCAATTTTGGTAAGGAAACCTTATGAATTGCAAGCTAAGATGTGATTTTTCATATATTCTGAATTTTGTAAATGACTAAGAAAGGTAATTGGGAGCTATTCTAAGTATTAAAAGCAAATACATGTGGTAGGCTTGAAACTGTAACTACTAGTCAATTACTTTCTACCAGTAGTCAATCATGCTAACTACAAACAAAATTCAAAGAAAGAAACAGATTGAAATCTGGGTCTCCTACAATAATAATTAAGTCTTCCAAAGTAATACAGGAGAATGGGACACTTTGGTATACATTTTCTTACTGAAAACTGCTGGAAGATTTTTCACTAATCCCCACTAATTCCTTTCATTCAAAATAATACATGGCTGACAATTTAGGAAAAATTTAGTTGTGTGGTTCCTCCATTAGTTGCTAGAGGTGGTCTAAAAGGCTCATGCCTATCCTTCCCAATCATCTCAGATGTGAGCTCAGAGAAGTCTTCATTAGCTACATGTGTTCTGTCCCCAACCTATGATTTTCCAGTTAGTGCTATTTATTGTCACTCATCATTTGAGAAATGTAAATTAAAATACTGAGATTCCCTCTCACTCCAGAAAGAATTGCTATCATCAAGAAGTCAACCAATAACAAATGCTGCTGAGGCTATGGGGAAAAAGGAATCCTTCTCCATTGTTAGTGGGGGTGTAAATTGGTACAACCACTATGGAAATCAGTATGGAGATTCCTCAGAAAACTAAAATGAGATTCCATTTGACCCAGCCGTGCCCCTTCTAGGTATCTTCCCGAAAGAGTTTAAAGCATCCTGTCACAGTGATATATACATACCACTGTTTACAGCAGCACAATTTATAATAGCTAAATCTTGGAAACAGCCCATATGCCCATCAACAGATGAAACAACAAAGAAAATGTGGTATTTATATACAGAGGAGCACTGCTCTGCTATAAAGGATAATTTGAGTCATTTTTAGGTAAATGGATACATCTCAAGACTATAATGTTAAGTAAATAAATCGAATACACACATTTAAATATCATATTGCTCCTGGCATGCGTGAGGTTGTGAGTTCGATCCCCGGTACCAAAAAAAAAAAAAAAAAAATCATATTGTTTATACTGTGTACAAAACCCAAAAGGTAAATAAGGAACAAAACAAAAAATAGATATTGGAAGTATGAAGAATATGTTCAAATGGGAAGGGGAACAAGAGAGACAAGAGAGGGAAAGGAAAGAAGAGAAAAGCAAATTTAACCAAAAAGAATGAAAAGGAAAAGTGAAAACAAAACTTTTATAAACGAATAGGAGATTAAGAGTTGAAGGGAAGCGAGGGGAATGGGAAAAAAAGAATTGGCACATAATTTGCACAAGTATAAATTCCCTGTAATGAATGTGATCATTACGTACAGCAAATAAAAATGTTTAAAAAATAGTGTTTGTTGCCCTCATAACACTTATTACTATGAATAATTATTTTGTACTTACTACTTGTCTCCCCTATTAGAGTATAAAGTTCACAAGGGTAGGGACCATATCTGTTTTATAATAATAGCAAATATTTCCATACCAATTTCCATGGGCTTATTCTTTGTTTGTTTGTTTGTTTTTTGGTACTGGGGATTGAACTCATGACTACGCGCTTGCAAGCAGTCACTTACGCCACTGAGCTAAATCTCCAGCCCCACCATGGGCTTATTCTAAACTCATTACTTATATGAGTTAATTTAATCCACAAAACAACCCAAAGGGCAGATACTATTTTTACCTTCACTTGACAGACGAGAAATTGAGACCACAGAAATTAAAGTACCTTGCCTAGCATCATACAAATAATAAATCACACATAGCCTGTCTCCAAAATCCATGATCTTACGCCTCTTCACTATATAATAGTTGTTAATTTATCAAAGTATATCCACATACACAGAATATTTTTAGCAAGCATTTGTAGAATAAGTGAACAAAAAAATTTAACTGATAGATGGTTTCTTAAAAATCCATGAATGGGGCTGGGGATTTAGCTCAGCGGTGTAAGCACCTGCCTGGCAAGCACAAGGTCATGAGTTCAAATGTTGGTACCAAAGGTAGGGGGATCATGAATGAAGACTGCTGAAATTCTACAATACAAATAACTTGTAGAAAATTCTGTATATGAGCTAGGAATATAGCTCAGTGGTAGAGCACTTCCCTAGCAAGCATGAGGTCCTGGGTTCAATTCCTGGTACCAATAAATAAATAAATAAATAAATAAATAAAACAGGACAGGAAAAGTCGGTTTAGCTGGGCATGGTAGTATAGAGATGTAATCCCAGCACTCAGGAAGCTGAGGCAAGAAAATTACTGCAAATTCAAGGGCAGTCTAGGTTACACAGTGAGTTGAAGGCCAGTCTGAACTGTGTAGTGAGACCTTGTCTCAAAAAACAAAAAAGAAAAAAAACCACCACTTACATTTCACTACACATAGAGAAATATGATTAGGCAAATAAACTTTTATTCACAAGATCCTGGTCCACAAGGTTTTGATTGTACATACTAGTTTCCAAAGCCTAAAATAATTTATTTCTTTAAATAATATTCCCTCAAAATTATAACAATATTAATTTCTTTTACTCATCACAGACAAATACATACAATTTATTTCAATTCTGAATTAAGTTTTGATAAAATCTGAATTAAATCTGAAATTAATTTTGTCCATCATCTATTTTCATAGGTTTTGATACAAATCTATGATCTTTGGACAAAAACAAACACGAATTTTTCCTTACATAAAGCAAAGTGGGTCAAAGCAGTTAAAAAAAAGTTTCAAAATGTTAGGTTTTCTGAAAAACAATATAATTTAACTTGTTTGCATTCTAAAAATTAAATTAATGATATTAAGATAGGGGCTTTTTAAATCTTAAATTCAGGGATGTTTTAGAAGAGATATTGGCAGTTCCTGAGAATACAAATAGGGTTACTTTGCTTTTAGCGTTGTAACTCAAACTGTTTTTTGGGAATCTTGCTTTCTGTTCATTTTTTAAAAATGAGAAATAGCAGTTAATATTCAGTGAATGATTATTATATTTCAGGTTTTACATATTTACCTCTTTTAATCTTCACAACTATCAAATGATGTAGTTATTACTATTCCCATTGTATATAAAAGAACACTGACAAAGTGAAAAGTGTCACTTCTCCCTGATTTGGGCTGCCAAAGCAGACTCCTCGCTTGCATTCACAACTATTACACTACACAACATGTTTTGTTTTCAACTTTGTTCCACTAACAGCAAGTGCATAACTACTGCTTTATCCTAAATTTCACCAGTAGCACTATAAATACAGAAGTACTATTTGCAGAAAATCATGTAATATTGTCAGAAAAATCTCATAAATCCATATAGCCCAAACCTTACACCCATAATAGAAACACACATTAATTTAACAATGCAGATAATGTTTACATGCTTCAGAACATTATTTTGAAAGTAACTCTCGGGCCGGGGATTTAGCTCAGTGGCTTAAGCGCCTGCCTGGCAAGCACAAGGTTGTGAGTTTGATCCCTGGTACCAAAAAAAAAAAAAGTAACTGAATTTATAGGCTGAAAACAAGATTCCCAAAAAATAGTTACACAACACTAGTATTTCCCATGTTTTCTGGTAAACGAACAACTCATATTTAGTTTAGTTGCTTTGTGACAAAATGAAAACTCTACACCAATAAATATTACACAGGTGATAGATCATCTAAACTTCCTCATCTACAGTTTACACTCCATGGCAATATAATCTAGTTAGAGAAGATGACCAAAATAAGGTAGGCATGGCTCAAATCTACACTTGATCTTAGCCAAAAGGCCGAGAAGTGATGGCATGGCGCAAATCTATTTCATACCCTTGGATGGCTTAAATCCATCGCAGCACTTTTAAAGAGATTTCCATAAAAGGACCACATGAGCTGATGACTATCCTATTGCTAATAACTCCAACAAAGTGAATCCGAAACCATCTTACTTCTTTTTTGCCTGCTCGTTACAAACCTTAACCTGTTCCATTATTACAGCAAGATGATATATTAGCTGATTAAACTCACTTGATACTTGTCTTTCACTTTCTTTTATATGATTTATAGGGTATATCCTTTTAATAATCAAGTTTCCGCTCACCACAATAATTTCTTTATAGCAGAAACTCCAAAGCTTCATGCTATTTATTTTCAATACCCAAGTCAATTAACTGGTAAGAAATAAAACCATATGTTTTTCAATAAAAAAAAAAGCCTATAATCTGCCTTCCTTATGCCCACCTTCCACATACTCACACGTCCTTACCTGTGTTTCTGCACTGCTTAATGAATGAAGATCCAAGGATGGGTCTGTTTTGAGCTCAGGTTCAGGAGCTGCAATTGGGGCCTTTAAAATGATCTCTTCATCTAGGCTGGTTCCAAACTCTATCTCTTTCTGTCCTCTTTCACCTTTTTCTTTATCTGACTCTACCTCTTTGCCTTCTTCCTCAGAGACCTGAGATTTGGGCCTTTTGAGAAACGAGGAGAGCAGTCGAGACAGGCCCCTGCTTTCGGAAGTCCGCTCCTTGTTCCTGGTCAAGTCTTCGTGTGTAGGAGTGTCTCCATTGGATGCCTTCAGCTTCTGCTCACACTGATTATCTCCCTCCGCTGCTACTTGGGAAGCCTCTTCCAGCTGAGTTTCTTGTTGGCCTGAGTTTGTGGCTCCTTCACTTTCTTCCTTCTGTTGTTGGTGCTGAGAATTTTCGGCCTCAACCACTAAACTCTTCTCTGTTGTCATGATTTTGCTAGTAAAAAGATGGAAAGGGGAACTCTTATAAGTAAAAGACATTGTAGGCAAAAACCCCAAGTTCTAAAAAAAAAAATCTAAGTACCTAATCACTAAGGAACATAATTTCAATCCGTTAAATGTGAGGTTTTCCATTAAATGACAAAAAATATTTTACCTATACGTCCTGAATGAATTATTAATCCCTTGAGTCACTAAAGATTCACACAGATTAGCTGAAAATAATACCTACTGAGGCCATCTAGTGAAATACATTATATATTAAATTTGATGCTCAGAATTATATACAGAAAGCAAATATAGTTTTATCCTTCCCATAAAAAGGATCTTGCTTGGTTTTTGTCTGTTTGTTTTTACATTTTTGAGACAGGGTCTCGATCGGGGTTCAGGCTGGCCTTGGGCTCATTTTGTAGCCCAGGCTGGTCTCAAACAGCCTTTTGAGTGCAGGGATTACAAAAGTACGCCACCACACCTGGCAAAGGATCTTATTTGTATATTGTCTTTTGAGGGTATCAATCTGAAGGAATAAGACTTGTAGGAATTATTCTCTGCAAAATTCTCCACATTCCAAGAGATGATTAAATTTAAAAGCTCCCCAAGTTTTTACTACTCTTCTTTATATTTCTTAAAACAAATGGACTTCTCTATTAGGAACATGTGTGAAACAAAAAAGGGATTTAAAAAACAAAAAATGGAAGGAAACAGATGTAAACAAAGCTCCTATAAATGGGAGAAGAACATCAGTGGAAGGAAATAAGGGGGAAAAAAGAATTAAGACATATATTATGTACAGATACAAATTCTCAATGATGAATGTGAGCACTATATGTAGCAAATATGTACTAATAAAAATTTTTTAAAAAGAACAATGAGTAGAATTTTAATCGTTTATTAACTCACTTAACAACAACAATGGCAAGTACACAGTTAAGCACAACTCTTAAATTTCTGTAACACCAAAATTCCTTCCCCCTTCCTCGTTGGAGGTATCTCTCTCTTTTTTTTTTTTTTTTGGAAGTATCTCATTTTTAAGTTCCTTGAAACTATTTTTTCTTCTGATAAACATGATTTTGAAAACTCAGCATCTTTTGAGAGTAGGAAGTGAAACTATTGCAATAGGGAAAAACAGAAACACAATAAACAAAATTTTAGAAAGTAAATTTAGTTTTTGTGAATCAGCATGTAGGGGAGGCAAAGTCAAGCTGTAGACCTCACAAATTTCAAACTTGTTGGTTTCTGGTCTTTTGATTTCAAAATTCCAGTGCTATTAGTCAAGCCTTATGATAAAAGTCAGAATATGTCACATTTAGTATACTAAATAATAACCAACACATGAAGAGAATTATAAAACCCCAGGCAATGAAGTTGACCATCGATGATTCTCTGTATTTTGATTCATTGTTAAACCTAAAAATGCTCCCTATCACTCAAAATGCAGCATTTACACTGCCACTGCAACTTCTTCATACCATTTGGACTAAGTAACATTCTTTGGATACTGACAATCTAAACTGATGAGCCATACTTAGTTCATTTTCTCCTCAGGCCTTTGACATTTGCTACTCTTTAGATGTTCTTCTCCTATTGGAAAGCTCCCCCTTCTTATCATTACTCTCTCAGCTCAGATGTTACCTCTCTTAGAGAGGCTCCCCCACACACTCTAGCTACAGTAGTAGCCCTCATTCCCTTGGATAACAACCTCATAGCACTACTGCATTCATCATCTGCATTATCAGGTTAACATGGTTTGTAGCCCCTTTTCCTTGTTCCTCCCACAAGAGGTTAGTTCCATGAGATCAGAGACTTTGACTGTCATGTCTTTTTTCATTCCCCACATATTCAATGCCTAGAATAGTATATGTATAAAATAGATACTAATAAAAGTTTTTTGAAAGAATTCATTTCAATTTAGTAAGAAAGGAAACTAACGTGTATCGGGCACCATCTCTGTATCAGGCCCATGTAGCAGTGTTAGCCGCATTATCTCAATTATATCTTGCAATCAGCTGATCTTAAAATTGAAATTTAAATCCACAAAGTAATTTGGTGACTAGTGCCATATCACCCTGAACACACTCATCTCATCTGATGTCAGAAGCTAAGCAGGATTACAATTCGCACAGAAAGAAAATCCAGGCAACAAACCTCCAATTATTCTAGCAGTAATGATCTTATTTGAGAGCACCATTTCACTTCATATTTCCTTCGCAAAAATAAGCAAGAAATGCTGAGGATGCAGCATTATTTCCATAAATTTTAGACATGCTTCATCATTCCACTACGGAACAGAAACCATTTCTACATTAAAATTTCCCTATACAACAAACTAAACCAAGTTTTCTCAAAAAGTTTTAAAAATTGACCCTGTCTCAAAAATAAAAATAAAAGACACAAGCAGAAGGGTGAAAGAACTCTGTTAGAGAGTACCAAAACAACTTTAGGCAATATCATATATTAAACACTAGAAAAAAATCAGGAATTCAAACAATTCAGTAATCAGCAGTCAATACAACTCAGTCTACACAAGAAAAAGTAAACATGGAAAGACAGTTTGCATGTGTGTTCTCCTATCCATGCACAGATGGGTAGCAATGTTGTTAGTAAGAGTGAGAAAGCAGGGAAGGGAAAAAAGGAGAGACTATGGGTCACAGGGAGATGGATGGGGTTAGAGCAACTAAAAAATGAAACCAATAAACCATATAAATAAAACAGATTAAAACCAATAATCTTCCATTAGCTCTAAGGTTGATCTAAACAAATTTTTAAAACAGCAAAAGGAAAAAATTATAGATCATTTATTAAAAGCTCAAATAAGCTTGTTTTTATAAATCAGTTATACATACAATCAAGTTCTTCAAATCACAAATGTTAAGGATGGGTAACCAGAAAAACACACAAAGAAGTCAAGCAGTTAAAATAGATAAATGCTCTACAAACTAACTCTTCTTGTGTAAATGCTACTGTTTTCATTATGGATACAAAAACCCAAAAGAAAGTACATATTTAACTTAATGTCAAAAGAAGTATTTTGATAAAAAAAAAAATTAACACAGTACTTTAGACAAAGTGATGAGTTTCCATGCTGTCTCAATCTTAATCCTCCATATCCTAAGAATGATATCCCATATGGTATCAAAGAGACACTTGTTTTAATAGCGTGCATCTGTTAACTTTAAGCAAATCAGATTTTTTAAAAACCCCATTCTGAGCAGATTGGAAAAACTCAAATAAGATCTTTCTTTTGTTTTTTTTTAAATCTCTTTCTAACATCAGTACAATTATGTTACACTGATGTTTTCTGGGTGGAAAACTTTGTACAAACATTAGAATTTGACAGCATTAAGAAAACTGCACTTACCACAATATTTAAAAATGAAGTTTAATGATTTAATTATTGGTAATACTATTCAAATTAACTTAGATAGCATCTATCAATGTTTACTCCGTGCCATCCAGCTATAAAGTTTTAGTTTGGTACTCTGAGAGGTATCATAAACAAATAATATACAATTCTTTTTTTTTTTTTTTTTTGTCTTTTTGCGACAAAGTCTCACTGCGCAGTTCAGGCTGGCCTTGAGCTCACTTTGTAGCCCAAGCTGGTCGCAAACTCACAATGATCCTCCTGCCTCAGCCTCCTAAGTGCTGGGATTACAGCTATCTTTACCTGCATTTCTAGAATGATAGTGACTAGAGGACCCACTGGATGCATTACTGTATATTTTGAGAACATTACAATGTTCTAGGCATTACGGAAAGTGGTAGGCTACCATAGTGAGAAAGACAAGCACAGCATGACTTCTTAGACTTCACTCTCCATCTAGAATATGATGGAATATAACGATCCCTCTGTTCGCAGTATTTATATTGCATCCTAAATCTTACATTCAGTTCTAGGCAATTTAAGAAGAATAAATGCTGGGAAAGAAAAAAGATAGAAGATAATGAAGGAATTCAAGACTACTGCATATCATAAGGTAAAGAAAGAGGGATGTTTAGCTCAGGAAAAAGAATTCAAGAAGGGATATGACTCTTGCCTGCACAAATTTCAAAAGCTGCTACATTCCATGTGATTGCTAAGGGCACAGTTCATTAGTCCACAGAAATTACAAAGACAGTTTTCACTATGATAAAAAGAAATTCCTAGTAAGTAGAGATATCCAATAATTTAACATGGTGCTTAAGAACTGAGCTTATCATAGCTGCCCCTCGGTGACGTGGATTCAGAATCTCCCACAGATATCAAAGTCCATAGACACTCAAGTCCCTCACATGAAATAGCATAGTATTTGCATAAAACCTACACATACTTTCCTATATGCTTTAAATCATCTCTAGTTTACTTATAATACTTAACACACTGTAAATGTCATGTATACAGCTGTTATGCTATACTGTGAGGAATAACAAAAACTCAGCATTTTTTCTGTACAGATGTAATTTTTTCTAATATTTTTTGATACCAGGTTGAATCCACAAGTGTGAAAGTGGCAGATAAAGAGGGTGGCTGGTATCACCAAAAATATTCACTCGGATGTCACAGATGCCAGAAAAAGGCTTCTTTCAATTAAGTGAGTCATTATGTTAACTGAACTTGTAAGATCCTATACAATGCTAAGATTTTACAAAAAAGTAAGAAAGTAAGAAGGAAAACAAAAGGGACATTAGAATAGTATATAAATGGATTGTTTTTTAAAGACCGTACCACATTTTCCTGAAAATAAGACCTAACCAAAAAATAAGCCCTAGCTTGATTTTTTAGGATGATCATAATATATAAGTCCTGCCATCAAAATAATCCCCAGTTAACAGCATCAGCCAGAGGGACACATTTAGTATGTCTGCTGCAACACATGGCAGATGTATTAAATTATAAAATATTAATATATAATTAGGCATAAATAATATTACTGATATTGGGCTGGGGATATAGTTCAGCAGCACAAGAGCCTGCCTGGCAAGCACAAGGTCCTGAGTTCGATTCCCAGTACCAAACAAAACAAAACAAAACAAAACAAAAAGAAGGCACCTTTTGATGAGAGGTTAATGCCTAAGTAAACAGATGAACTTGAGACTTATTGCCACAAGACCACCTGGAGTACAGACGCAAAGTGCAAATAACGTGTACCCTTGATAATGAAAGGACATGGTTGTGTCTAATATGAATCTTCATAATTCAATACATTGTGTTGTTATGGACATATTGAACACACTTGTGTGAAATAAAGAAATGTTTTCTGAATTTTGGTGCCTGAAATTTTTTGTCACTTTTGTGCGAACTACTATCTTTTAGTTTGTTTTTGTTTTTTGGGTTTTCTTGACATGGGATCTTGCTATGTAGTATAGGTTGGCCTTAAATCACTATGTAGCATAGGCTGACCTCAGACTCCATGATCCTCCTGCTTCAGCTTCCTGAGTGCTAGGATTACAGGTGTGCACCACCATGCATGACTCGTTACTTTTTTTTTTTTTTTTTTGGTACCAGGAATTGAACTCACGACCTCATGCTTGCCAGGCAGGCATCTTAACTGTCATCATTTTGGTTGCAATTTCAGTCTTGTAAGTTTTCAACTAACACTTGATTAATGGAAATTTTATGAAGCCCAGCCCACAAGAGAGCATGACTTGAGTGAAGAATTCATGGGATAAAATCATTGACAGCTGTGTAGCCAGTGTACTACAAACTGGCTACATGGACAAGAAGGCTCACTCAAGGACAGTTCCATTGTTGGACATGAGAGATTGGGGCCAATGGTTCTACAGGAAATGGAGTCACAAGAATTTCAGAGTTTGGAGAGTTGTGACAATGTTCCAGAAGATGATGACATGACTGTGTGTGAATAAATATAGACTTTTGTGCAGGAATAAATATAGATTACTATACATGAATATATGTAAGATTGTTGCACATGAATAAATGTAAATTGTTGTACACTAAAAAAAAGACATTCCTTGAAAACAATCCCTACTAGGTCTTTTGGAGTAAAAATTAAGTCTGCCTCTTATTTCCAGGAAATATGATATTATAAATTCAGAGTTAGTCAGTTAACTCTGACTCAATAAATTTAGAGTTAGTCAGCTAGTGCCTGCCTGGCAAGCACAAGGTTGTGAGTTCAATCACTGGTACCAAAATAAATAAATAAATAAAAATTCAGAGTTACTATTTGGGTTAAAAGAATGGAAGAAAAAATGAAGGCTAGAAGGCCCTTTATTTCTCTAATCAGATAACCAATTTAGTGACACTGTTTCAGAAAGAAAGAAAAATGTTCAAATATTGACATTTTAATAATATGCTAGAACACACCTTGTTTCTCAATACAATCATTTTTTCCCAACCATAGAAAACTGTCTTTCCTGGCTCGGTGTGGTAGCACACACCTGTAATCCCAGCACTCAGGAGGCTGAGGCAGGAAGATCGTTGCGAGTTTGAGACTAGTGAGGGCTACAAAGTGAGCTCAAGTCCATCCTGAACTGCATAGTGAGACCCTGTCTAAAAAAAAAAGAAAGAAAGAAAGAAAGAAAGAGGTCTTTCCTGTATAATTTGAGAAAAAAAAAAAAAGATGACCGCCAAAGTAATTTTCAGAATAAAAACAGTAATTCTCCTTTCATCCTCTTCAAATTATGTGACTCTTAAACTACCCTTTATTAAGACTTACTTGTCATGCTGAGGGCATCAAGAATGTCTCCCAGCATGACATTGCTGTTTTCAACAACTTGGCTTTAAGTCATTTCTCTAGTAACTAGTATCACTGAGTCAATTCATTCAAAGATATTTTTACATAAACAAACTCTTACTCCTCTTCTAAACAGACCAAAAAATGTTCTTTACTGCTCTGTAGAATTCAAGTTTGCAGTATTTAGAAATGTCAAGATATATTCTACATATATTCTTTTGGCCCAAACAAACTCTAACTCCTCTTCTAAACAGACCAAAAAAGGTTCTTTACTGCTCTGTAAAATTCAAGATTGTAGTACTTAGAAATGTCAAGATATATTCTATATATACTCTGTGGCCCTCCCTGAAGGACACATTATCTGATGATTACTAGGCATCACTGAGGAAGAAGGAATACCAAAAAAAAAATTATTTTCCATAGACTGATTTTACTTCCTTTAAATATCAAAATAATTATTTTAGCAATTTTTGGTGGAAAGCCTTATAAAATGGATATATACACAATTTATAATATTAAATTTTGGAAACAACCAAAATGCCCATCAACTGCAGAATGGATGAAAAAGATGTGGTATTTCTATACAATGGAATATTACTCAGCTATAAAAAAGATGATCTTGAGGTCTTCATAGGCAAATGCAGGCAACTTGAGACGATCCTCATAAGTGAAATAAATAAGAATCATATTTATAAATGTCATATTGTGTCTGTAGTATAAAAAGTAATAAGAACTGTAGAAGAAATAAAACCTAAAATGTGTAATTGCTATTGTAAAAAAGAGGAAAAGAAAGTGCTCTAAAAGATATAACTGCATGTATGTTTAAGTGTGTTAGATAGATAACCATATTACTAAGTTTTTGTTGGATTGTTGAACAGAACTGTTTGAGGTCTCACTGTTTGAATGTCTACTTTGCATGCTTTAATTCTGTAACTTGAACAACTATTTCTAAGATGACGGTGTGTAATTTATCAACTAGTGATTTCTTACTGTTTTTTTTTTTGAAATTCTGTATTATTTCTACCTTTTTTCTGGTTTTTTTTCTTCTCTTTAAATAAAATTTTAAAAAAAGAAAAAGAAAAAAATGGATATATGATTCCTTGTTACTCAAAATCTACAGAACATAATTGTGATTGAAAGAGAAGTAGTGGTTATCTCCCATCACTGATAAACATGAAAAATATACTACAGACTACCAGCAAGAATAATTGTGGCTCCTTGGTGTGAGACATTGGAAGAGTAAATAAGGTCTAAAAGGTACAACAGATAGGAAATGAGAAGAAACTGTTAAAAAAGAAAAAAGAAACTAGGATAGGGAAAATGGAAAGGAAGAAAAAGGGAAAAAATGCAAATTAGTTATACTACTAGTGGCTCTTAGTTCATGGAAAAGCAAGGTCTGTGCCTTCCTTTGGAGATTGATTGGCTAATGTTTTTATGCTTGTATCTTACACTCTGAGTAACTACTTTAAAGATAATAATAGGGGCCAGGGATTTGGCTAAGCTGTATAAGCTCCTGCCTGACAAGTGTGAGGTTGTGAGTTCGATCTCCGGTACCAAAACAACAAAAACAAAGATAATAATAAGCAATGTATTAACTGTTGTTATTCTCTTATCACCTTGTTATGAAATTTTATTTTACCTTTTTTTCCCATAAAATAAAAAGAATAACTGTGGCCAAGACAAGATTTAGTAACAATGCTGTATTTTAAATAACTATTTGTTAGGCCAAGCATGGTGGTGCACAACTGTAATCCCAGCACTCTGGAGGCTGAGGCAAGGGAATCATGGTAAATTTGAGACCAGCCTGAGACACAAAGTGAGCTCAATGCCAACCTGAACTGCATAGCAAAACCCTGTCTCAAAAAGACAAAAAACAAACAAATGAACAAATAAATAAATAGCTATTTGTTTTAAAAGCACCCAATAAAATTGTTATAGCACACTGAAACAACATCCAGGATTTGGAGGCAGATTTATTTACATTGACAGGCACTGATTGGGATCATCCCCAAAATATCAGGCCCTGATCTCTGGTGGTTTAGGGCTTATAATGGGATAAGCAAGCAGGAAGTACAGAAGCAGTATGGCTTGTCAATTGGGCATTGCTTCTTACAATATGCATCACAGTGACCAGCTATGCATCACAGTGCATAGAAATCAGTCATTTTTAAGAAACAAAAGTAATAGGAACTGTAATGGGAACTATTACCTGGGCAAGTATACTGGAGGGAGAGCATCTTTTGCTACAAAATTATTGATTAAACTTGATAACAATTTTGTCTCAAAGGGAAGGGTTCTACGACTGTAATTTAATTCCCAGTAATAATGAATAATTTGTTGGTGACATGAACACAATAAGAACCTGGGAAAAAAATAACAATTTCACAGTTTTTATACTGAGAAAAGAGGTCACAAATATATGTTATTGTAAATGATTTTTTTATAACCCTTAAGGAAAAGTAAGGCATGACTGCACAGCCAAGGCAGTCTACAAGAATATAGAACTTGGGAGCTGAGAATTTAGCTTAGTGGCATAAGGGCCTACCTAGCAAGCACTAGGTCATGAGTTCAATCCCCAGTAACAACAACAACAACAACAACAAAAACACCCACAAAAAAGAATACAGAACTTGTTAAGAAAAGACAATTTAGAAAGTGGTTATCTCCCATTACTTTCATTCACCACATTTTATAAAAACATACTAAGTGTCAGGTTCTTTTCTTAGGCTTGGAGATAAGATAGTAACATTTTCTCTACACATGCAGAAATTCTTTTTAAAAA
>PVJX010018374.1:0-36652 GCA_004027295.1 Dolichotis patagonum
GGCTTTATACTATTGTGTTATGTTTGATATTATTGTAATTGAAACTATGCTCAACTATAGCAGAGTTAGAGATATGGCGTTAGATAATGTTGATGTCCAGTTGACTTAATGTAAAGTACTGTGTTGCCTATGTTGTCCTCTTCTGATCTGCTCTGTACTGCCCCCTTTTGTTTTATTCTCTTTTAAATAAAAAAAAAAAGAAAAAAAAAAGAAGTAACTGCATCTCCTTGATTCTTGCTTTTCCTCTTGAGATTTAGGATTTCATAGTAGCTTTGCTTATTATTTCTTCAGTTTTGGTGATTGAATCTAGAGCTTTCACACTGACCTACAACCCCAGCCTTTTCCTAGTTTTCAATTTTCATCAGGGCCTCAAAAATAGAAAAAAAAAATAATGAAGGCCTGGAGTGTAGCTGATAGAATGCTTGCTGAGCATGTTTGACCCCTGACTGACATGTTGTGAAATCTTGTTGTAGGTTTTTTCTTTTTCTTCTCTATTGTCTTTCTTTTTATCCTTGAAATAAAATTGATTTGGAAAAAAAATTTAAAAAGAAATATGAGCATGTTTGAGAGTCTCAAGTACCAGAAAAAAATAAAAGAGCAGGTCATGGGTTTTTTGGTTTGATTTTTGGTTTTTGGCTTTTTTTGTTTGTTTGTTTCTTTTTGAGGCAGGGTCTCAATATGTAGTTTAGGCTGGCCTTGAAGTCATTATGTAGCTCAGGCTAGATTCAAACTCATGGCAATCCTCCTGCCTCAGCCTCTCAAGTAATGGGATTACAGGTGTGTGCCAGTATCAGTCATGCATATGTAAACCAGAGAAAAACAGATGGAAATTAGGAAAGAGAACAAGGTCCTATGGCAAATAGTAAAGAAAACTCAACTAGGAAACGTTGACACCTAACTTCATTTTGGGCACATGAGAGGCATTCAGACAAAAAAATTTCTCAAAGGAGAAATAATTTAAGCATTATAAATTAGTAGCTAGGTGCTGTGATATGCACCTATAATCCTAGCACTTGTGAGGCTGAGGCAAGAGGATTGCCATGAATTGGAGACAAGCCTGGGCTACAAGTTTGAGTTCAAAGTCAGACTGAATTACATGAGACATGTCTCAAAAAACAAATAAAAAACCAACAACAAAAACCTACTACTGGTTAAGAGGATTGAGTATACGACTAGGACATTTTTGCATTTTCTTTAGTTTTGTTTTGTTTGTCTTTTTGAGACAGGGTCTCACCATGCAGTTCAGGTTAGCCTTGAGCTCACTTTGTAGCCCAGGTTGTTCTCAGATTCCCAATAATTCTCCTGCCTCAGCCTCCAGAGTGCTGGGATTGCAGGTGTGCACCACACCCAGCTTATTTTGGTTGTTTGGTTTGTTTTTTAGCAGTGGCTAAGTTGACTGGAAAAAGTAAAAGTGAAAAGTAAGGGAGAAACTGGCTCTGCAGAGTGATCTTGCCTGAGTAAAAGAATAAAAAGCAAGATAAAAGTCTGCCTGGAGGAAGCAAGACAGACTATCATGAGGGAAACCTCAACAGCCAACTCTACTTGGTGTCTGTGATTGTTTATGCTGTCTACGTCTCAAGGCAACCCACAAGAGCTTCTACATACGGGTCCTGAGGGGTGGCGCTGGGATCTCGTGCCTCAGGCTGAAGTCTGGTCTAGGCCATTCCTTTGTTTTATTTTGTTTCCTTTTGCTCTTGTTCTTTGAGGCAGGGTCTCACTTGGTAACCCAGGCTAGCCTTGAGTTTATAGTTATCCTCCTGCCTCAGCCACCTGAGGGCTGAGATTACAGAAGTGAGCCACAGGCCTGGCCCTAGACCTTCCTAACTGAAAACCTTGAGTTCTCTCGAGAAGTCCGCGTGCAGGGCTTTGGAAACTGTGGTGGCTTGTGTCCTGATGTCTTCCCAAAGCCTCATGCAGTCATAGGTGGTACTTCAGAGGTGGCTGGATCTGAGTTGTGACACAGGGACTGATTCATGGTGCAATGCTAGGATCAAGGGCACTAGGATTTTAGTACGGTTCTGTGGAAGTGAGCACAAGGGCACAGGATTAAGGGTGTGAGTGCTAACTGCTCTAAGTAGCCTGGATAAGATAAAAGGGCAGCAAGATGTGGTGAAGGTCCTTTGTTGCTTTTGCTATCTTTTAGATGACATGAGCTTTTCTCCTCTGTGATGCCCCTCTGCCAAGCCACCCCGCTTTGGAGCCAACCAGTTATAGACTAAAACCTCTCCGGATTGTGAGTTAAATGGACCTAGCCCCCTTTAACTTTGGGTGTCTGGTATTTTGTCTCAGCAAGAAGAGTAACTAAGTCAGGAACTGTTCTGTGCAGGTGTTCTGGAATTTTGTAATTAACAGCTTATACCTGCTTCCCAACAAGTTTTGCCACAGTCTAATCTCTTATTTCATCTCTCTGTGAGAGACACAAGTCCCTGTAATTCTTCATTGGGTGCTGAGGGAGTGGAGGCCTCTGTCATGTACAGCTTCATCAAGCTGGAAAGGGCTGAGGACCCTACCTAGTGGGTCACGTGCTTGTCACGTACCTTGGGGTGCTCACTGGCTGGGTTGAAGAAAAAGTTCTGTCAGGAAACAATGAGGAAAGAGTTAGTGACCATTAACCGTGACTACTGGCCCAAATATGAGGAGCAGGCCGGATCTCTGCACTTCCTGTAGCAGCCCTGGAGCACTTGAGAGAAATCTCACTTTCCAGAGGCTCACGGGAGTAGCTTTCTCCTCTTGGGTGATCTCGTTCTTCAGACAGTTCAGGTGGGACTAGAAAGATGAATTCAATGATCTCTCCCTGTGCTCTGTACTGCAGTGGGTGTGGCAAGGACCTCTGAGAAGGGTCCCTTCCATTTGGGTTTTGATTGGCCAGCGGGTATCCCTTTTCTCTTACGTTTTTACAAACATCTGGTCTCCAGGACGGACAGTAGTGATCTGCAGGCCAGAAGCTGCAACACTGTGTTCCAGTACATTTGGATAGCGGGTTATCCTTGGCCCAGAGTGTGTGTGTGTGTGTGTGTGTGTGTGTGTGTGTGTGTGTGCTGGGGATTGAACCCAGCGCCTTGTGCATGCGAGGAAAGAGCTCGACCACTGAGCCACATGCCCAGCTTTTGGCCCCCATCAAGGAGCTATCGTAAGAGCCTTGTGATCCCTGGGTCTTCTATCATACTAGAGCCTGGAAATGGATTCCCGGATAGCATCTCAAACAGGCTCACATCTACGCCAGTTTTGGACATGTTCGGAGCCTCATGAGCACTACCGGCAGCAATTAGAGCTGGGACTCAGCTGTCTTTTGGCAAAGTTTTGCCAAAGCTCGCTTGAGTGTCTGCTTGGCTCTCTCTACCTTTCCAGAAGATTGAGCCCCAAGTAGGATTTTTATAGCTTGTCACGATGCCCCTTGAGGAAGGACCAAAACAGTTGCTTAGGAACTGGGAATAAGGCTGGGGTTTGGGGGGCTGTAGGGCTGTCCTTCTTTTGGACTTCCCCGACTTTGGGTATATCTCTCTGGTGCCCTTTACTGCGCATGACAGCGATCTGCTTGGGAAGATGGGCTGCCTCCAGGGGCCGCAGGGTTTCCTGCCTGTGCTTTGTAGATGACTGATTGACAAGGCTACTGTCATCTGGGAGCCGCAGCTCCTCAGGGTTTGCAGAGACAGTCACTGATGCCTGCCTGCTTGCATGGGTCTGGGAAATCACTTGTTCACAAGAGTGGCTAACTTCTGGGCCTGTGGGCACGAGGGAAGCAGGGTTAATAGTAGTGTGAGATATTTTTGTTTTTTGTTTTTTTGGTACGGGGATGAGCTCACAATCTTGCACTTGCAGGCAGGTGATATGACCTCAGGGGTGTCTAAGAGCATGGCCTGGGGCTTTGTGAACCACAGCCCTGTTAACCACAGCAACCTTTTGTGTCCGTAATAGCTCTGACCACTGCTGGGGACTCACGACTTCTAGGCTCTGTCCCAAAATTAACTTTGCAGTTTTTTCTGCTAGTAAAGGTACAAAAATCTCTGATTAGGGTCTCCTCAAACCCAATTAAGGCTCTAGATCCAGAGGAGGGTTTTCTAGAGAAGTAAATCAAAACAGAAGGAAATAACTGAATAGGTTTGTCTGTGACATCTAAAATTCCTCAGAGATCCTCAGAGGAGACGGTGATGTCTGTGGACAGAGGCATTGCAGGTTCCCATAGGTTTCTTCAGAGCAGGAAATGAGGGTTCTGGCTGACGGAGCCCCTCTCTGAAAGCAAGAACAATCGAACCTCAAATCTCAAAAGAGCCAGGCGCATAAGCTGCCTCACATGTGGAACGGGGCCCAGACGGTGTCTTGGTGAAGTCCTGTGCTGTTTACAGCCTCCTTGTACTGGAAACCAGAACCTCAGTTGTCCTGGGTTTTTCCTTTGTCAGCCTGGCTGGCTGGCCTCAAAGCATTGCCAGTTGTGGCAGCTATAAACTTAGCCCTCTTTTGTCCTGCCTCTGGCTTCTGATTGCTAAACACAGAAAAGGCCGTGTCCTGCAGTTAGTGTCGTGGACCCATCGGAAGGTTTTGTAGCGCATGCCAGGTATCTGATGCTGACTGACAGATGACATGATGTTGCACTAGTGCTTCTCTGTCCCCAGAAGATGGATCTGTACTCGTTCATATATGTATGAGTCTTAGTTACTTTTCTCATTGCTGAGACAAAAATACTCCACATCTGTAAGTTAAGGGAGGGAAGGTTTATTTAGCTCACAGTCTATAGAGGTTTCAGTCCATAACTGACCGGTTCCAAGGCAGGGTAGTGTGGCAGAGGGGCACGGCAGAGGAGAAGCAGTTTATGGCAAGCAGAAAATAGCAACAACAAACAAGCAATTTTAGCAGCCTTTTTCTGCTCCTTATGTACTCTGTCTAGGTCACGGGATTAGGGTGGTACCAAACCTATCAGTGGACTGATTTAGTAATCAATCACCCAGCCTTAATCCTAGCACTGCACATGAATCAGTCACCCTGTCTAGATTCAGCCACCTTTGAAAAGCCCCACCTAGGAATGCGTGAGGCTTTGGGGGAACTTCTAGACACAAGCCATAACAGTATGAGACTTATACTAATTGGTTATAGAAGACAGCTGGATACTCTCCTGTACCTGTATGGCCCCACTCACTTTATCACAGTCAACAGATTTTTTTTTTTTTTTTTTTTTGAGATAGGATCTTGCTATGTAATTCAGGCTGGGCTTGAGCCCACAGCAGTCCTCCTGCCTGTGCCTCCCAAGGGCTGGAGTTACAGGTGTACACCACCATGCCTGGCATTAACAGACGTTTTTCACCTCTTCATCCCCATGGAAAGAGCAGCCAGCACACTAGACATCACTTCTAGTCCATGACTAGAGTTACAGTCCCGGTTTGGTTCTGTTGAAGGGGGGATAGCCTCTCGGGAGGCTTTCCTTCTATTTTCAAAACATACTGCTCATCCACACAGCTCCTAGCATGTTCTAGGAGTCTGTCTTTCATCTGGGGTACAGCAAGTGGCCAAGACGAACTGGACATCTGGCCATGACAAATCAAAAGCAAAGTCCAAAGTGTGAAACCCATCAGCAAACTTGCCGATACCGTCTGACACTCGGCCCAGTTATTGCTCACACTGCTGGACCTTCGCTGAAGGAGACCTGCACTCCAGTATTCCCTCCTGACCTTGGAACTTCTCTCAAACTGTGAATTAGAGCAGCAGAAAACACCACTTCCGGTTCAACCCCTGGGGCTCGGAGCTGTCTGTGTGGCCCCAGTGGGGTTTCAGCCCATGATGAGAGGCCCGAGGAACGCCAGGTTCCCTGGGGCACTCAGCTCTCACAAAGTGCCCGAGTCACTTGGTGGGGTAGGCCTGATTTACTGGCTAGGGGACTGACTGTAAGGAAGAGGCTGAGATCTCTTAGACCAGGCCTCGAGCTCACAGCAATGTGCTTGCCTCAGCCTCCGTGTGCTGGGATTACAAGGCTGTGGCAGTATGCCTGGTTTAGACCTCAATTCTTAAAACAATATAGAACTACATCGTTACCTTTTTGGGGGGTAGTACTGAGGATTGATCCCAGTTCCTCACACATGTTGGCGAATGTTCTACCACTGTGCTACATACCAAGCCTTCATCTATGTATGTCTGTATGTATTTAGAGGCAGAGTCTCTAATTTCCTGGGCTTATCTCGAACCTGCAAACTTTCTGCCTTGGCCTTCTGAGTAACTAGATTATATGTGTGCACCACCACTTTTGGCTACCAGTTATTTTTGGCACTGGTGATTGGACTCCGGGCCTTTATACACTGAGCTACATCCGCAGACCTTTTCTTTTCTTTTCTTTTCTTTTCTTTTCTTTTCTTTTTTTTTTCCCTTCTTTCTTCTTTTTTAGACAGAATCTCACTACGTAGTTCAGACTGGCTTTGAACTTGCTATGTAATCTAGGCTGGCCTTGAACTCACAGCGATCCTCCTGCCTCAGCCTCCCAAATGCTGAGGTTTCAGACATGCGCCGCCATACTCAGCATCTCACTCAGTTTTGGGGGTTTAAATATTGTCTATATGCTAACTCCAGGTTTGTATAGACAGGTCTTTCCTCTCTTCTTTTCTTTCTTTTTTTGTACTTAGGATGGAACACAGGCCCTTCACACTGAACTACATCCCCTGCTCTTTTTAAGTTTTTAAATTTTGAGACAGAATCTCACTAAGTTGCTGAGTTGCCCAGGCTGGGCTCAAACTTGTGATGCTCCGTCCATTTCCTGGAGTGATCAGATCACAAATGTGCACCACTGCACCACTCAGCACCCTCCTCTCTAGTTAATAGTGGTTTTGACCCTGAGCAGTCTGAAACTAACCTCTGTTCTTCACCCTGACCTGCTCTTCTACCAGTCTTCCCCACATCAACGGCTGGTGACCTCCTTCCAGTTGCTCAGACCAAAACTCAAGTTAGTCTCGCTGAGCCGTCCTCTCCCACACCCTCGCTGCCTCTTATTGCCCTGAGAGCCTGTCTTCTCTAGGTTCAGATTATATGCAGACTTTGACTCCGTTTTGCTCCTCCTACCGCAAATCCCCCAGTCCAAGGAGTCTTGCAGGGTCAGTTTTATTCCTCCCCTTGCCTCTTTGGCTCTACCCACCCATTTCTAACCAACTGACTTACAGGTATGCATCATCACACTGACTGTCTTGGTTACTTTTCTCTCTCATTGTTGAGACAAAATACCTGACCCAATTTTAGGAAAGGGAAGATTTATTTCTTGTAGTTTTTTGGAGGTTTCAGTCCATACTCTGCTGGTTCCATGGCTGAGGGGAAGCTGTTCAGGGCAGCTGCAAGCAGCAACTACAAACAGCAAAAGAGAAACATGCCTTCTTCCCACCATTACACTGTATGTTGGCTCCACCCCTGGGCAGGTGTAGCACTCACACTACCAATGCGAGTGCTAGACAATGAACCAATCACAAAAGCTAGATGCAGCTGTGTCCATGATTGCATGAGCCTTGAGGAGGGGCCAACACAAACCATAACACTTTCTTTGTTTTTGTTTTTTGTTTTTTTTAGCTGAGGTGTTGCTGTGTAATCCAGGGTGAATTTGAGGCTTTTTAGGGAGATAGTGGGGGTTGAACTCACAACCTCATGCTTGCAAGGCAAGTACTTATGACACTGAGCTAAATTCCCAGCCCCTCCAGAGTGAATTTGAACTCACTGTTACGGTTTATATATCTAGATGTCTCCCCAAAGCCTCTTGTGCTCATAGGCAGAAAGTTTGTTTGTTTGTTTGTTTGTTTATTTATATGAGACAGTTACGGTTGGCCTTGAACTCACAGTGACTCTTCTACCTCAGCCTCCTCTGGGCTGGGATTACAGCCTGTGCCACTGCACCCAGCTAGGCAGGGAGCTTTAGAAGGGTGATCAGACATGTGCTCATCAGCAGATTAACATGGTGATGTTTTATTTATTTATTTATTTATTTATTTATTTATTTTTTTGGTACTGGGGATTGAACTCATGACCTTGTGCTTACCAGGCAAGCACTTAAGCCACTGAGCTAAATCCCCAGCCCCATGGTGATGTTTTATAGCTAAATGTGTTGTTATGAGATGGAACCTGGTCTGCATAGATGGATTACTGGGGTGTTGTCCAGAAACTCCAGGTCTTCTCCTGCTTGCTGCCTCCACCCCAGTACCTTACTCTCCCTGGAGTACCTTACTGTCAGATGTGCCCTGGGCTCATTTCCTCACCTCCTTCTGGTCTGTACTTGAGTGTCACTTTCTGAGTGACGCCTTTATCAGAAGATTCTATTTAAAAATCTTACCTTTCTGCTACTACTCTCTCTCTTCTTTCCCGGCTTTATTCTCCTCTATTGCATTAATCACATCTGACATAATCAATTTTATTCTTATTTCTTTCTTTTTTTTTTGGTACCGGGAATCGCATTTTTCTTTTTTGAGACAGGCCCTCGTTACGTAGCCCAGGCTGGGCTTAAACACGTGTGATCCTCCTGCCTCACAGCTGCCCAGCTGGGACCCTCCTGAGGGCTGAGATTACAAGTATGCATCTCCATGCCGTTTATTTTCCTATTTCGTCAGTCTGCACTCCTCTCCACACTAGGGTGTAAGCTTTGTAAGGGCAACCAGGAGTTTCTCTGTTTCCCTTGCTGTTTTATCCCAAGTTCCTAGACCAGTGCTTGGCAGGCTGCTGGTGCCTAGTCACAGTAACAGCAAATGCTTGATGAGCGTGTGTCTTGTGCCAGCGCTGTTCTAGTCATTCTATGTACATTCGCTTACTTAGCCCTCATTGAAGACCCGTGCAGCAGGTATTATCTGCATTTCAGAGATGAGGGACCCAGGAAATCTGGCACCGTAGCCTCTGTTCTCAACCCCTGTGCTATGGTAGCTGTCTCAGTGAGAAGGAAGCACCTGCGGAGAGAATAAAGACACTGCTGCTACAGTCAGCGGCACAAGATTTGTGCATACTTTTATGTAGTTAGGGCAACCAATAACAGTTCACTCTTCAAAATATAGAAAGAATGGGACCAAGCTCACAACATAGCTTTCACATAGACTAACCAAGTCAGTATTCTCAGCATATAAGTACAAGATGAACTCAGAGAAAACACAGAATGGTCTGTCAAGCAAAAAAGGGAGCCAGGGCCTCAGCTCTTCCAGCAACAAAGCTTTGAAATACAGTACCATTAAAATATCATGCTTAAAAAATGTAAGTCATGGCCGGATGTGGTGGCACGCACCCGCAGTCCCAGCACTTGAGAAGTTGAGGCAGGGTGATCACAACTTCCAGGCCAGCTTAGACTACATAGCAAGACCCTGTCTCAAACACACACACACACACACACACACACACCCCAAAAAAAAGAAAGAAAGAAAAGAAAGCAAACAGGGACAATAAGTCGCAATACAAAATGACTGAAATTATTTCAGAGAACAATTTATTTATTTTTTTTTTATTTTACTTTATTTTTGGGACAGGGACTCACTATGCAGTTCAGGCTGACCTTGAGCTGACCTTGACCAGGCTGGCCTCCAACTCACGGTGATTCTCCTGCCCCATCCTTGAGTGCTGGCATTACAGGCATGAGCCGCCACACCTGATTTAGAGAGCAATTTAGAAACACATTTCAAGAAATATGAATTCATTGTCCCTTGACTCTTATGTTAGTCAGAGCTCCTTTGGTTGCAGGTGACAAATACAGCGCGGACTGTCTCCAACAAAAGAAAACTTTGCAGGTTTTCTTATGTGTTAGGTCTAATGGTCCATCTTTTTTGTTTGTTTTTTGCTATACCCAGGGTTGAACCTGGAGCTGGCATACACCAGGCAAGCACACTACTGCCGAACCACATCCCCAACTTGATTGTTTGTTTTTTGGTCATACTTATTTCTTTTATATTTTTTACTTTGAGATAGAGTCTTACTAAATCACTAATTTGTCCAAGTTGGACTTAACTTCTGGCCTCAGCCTCCCAGAGTACCATAATTATAGATATGCGCTACCAGCTCCAGCAAAAATAAGACAATTAATTTTGTTCTTGGTTTTGGTTTTTGGGTTTGTTTGTTTGTTTGTTTAGACAGGGTCTCACTATGTAGTTCAGGCAAGATTTATATTCACTATGTGGGCCAGGCTGACCTCAGAATTGTAAGGCTCCTCCTGCCTCAGCCTCCCAAAGGCTAGGATTACAGGTGTGTGCCACCACACCTGGCTTTCTTTGTTTTTCAAGTTTTTTGTTTTTTTTTAAAAAGGAGGTGTTGTCCCAGCAACAAGGAAAGTGACTAAGATATTCACTTTGTAGCCCAGGCTGATTTTGAATTTGAGATCGTCCTGCCTCACCCTCTTGTAGCCAAGATTACAGACATGCTCCAACCACACCTGAACTAAGATCCACTTTGCAGTGATGTGCGATAGAGCGTCAAAATGTGTTTGATTTTCCCCCCTCCACGTGGCTATCCAGATTTCAGCATTTGCTTCCCCTACTGGATTCTTTGATGCCTTTGTTACAATCGAGTAATTGCATAGGTGTCTATTTCTGGGCAGGATTCTGTTTTTTTTCCGTGCCCCTCAGGTGATTCCGCTGTGTGTCCCCAGGGTGTGAGCCCTGACAGTTTGCCAAGGTGGCTGGTGATTTAGGAGTTTCCCAGAAGGTAAGCCACATGGTCGGGGAAGTAGTGAGCAGTGTATGGGTTTTACAAAGAGAAGTACGAAGCATAGCTGTGTTTGCTGTGAGCAGAGAGCGGCAGAGAGTTCTCTGAAACTTTCTTAAATCATTCCACCAAGCACCAGGTGGACCAGGCCAGTGTGGGGGATGAAGGATGACATCTGAAGACAGTACCCCTCCCCCACCCGGTGTGCGGGTCACAGGCACTGAAGGGGGTAACGCAGTAACTTTAGGACCCCGGCTGCACGGCCTCGCTGGAGAACCTGTGACTGGAGGACAGATGGATCTTAGGAACCACCTCCAGAGCAAAGCCTGCCAAAAGTCCCCCTGGGCTATGCTCAGGGTTTTGAGTGACCCTCAATGGCTTGCTGAGTGGTGTCCTGTCCAGTCTCAATCCTGATGTGCAGGTTCCAATTTTGGTGGGTACTGGGGAGGAAGATCCTGTGTTGTCCTCTTCCTCCTCTCCCTCCTCCTCTTTTTTTTTTTTTTTTTTGAGACAAGGTCTCACTATGTTGCCCAAGCTGGCCTCAAACTCACAGAGATCCTTCTGCCTCAGCCTCCAGATTGTCAGGATTTCAAACATGCACCACCTCATCCTCCTTTACCCCGCATGTTGAGCGTGCACTGCCAGAAATAAGGTAGCCCAGGACATTAGTCCTGCAGGCAAAACTACACTTCTGCAGATCAGCCTGGAGGGGGCGGCCCTGCTGTGGGTCTGGAAATGCTGGACCAAGGCCAGTCTGGAAATGAATGAGGGTCCCAAAGCACAGAAGGCCACGAAGAGAGCAGAGGCATTCCTCAAGCCTCATATCTCTGCCATGTCCTCAAACTACTCAAGACGTATCGTGAAGCTATTCATTGCATGCCTGCTAATCCATAGTGATCCATCCAGATTTAACATTCTGCACTTCAGTTTATTCATAAAGCATCTTAAATCTAGTCTTACCACCAAGTCCTTAAGTGACCCAGCTTAAAAGCTCTCCTGGAGTCAGGTGCAGTGGTGCACACCAGTAATCACAGCTACTGCCAGTTGAGTGTGGTGATGGCAGGCAATTTGGAAGCCAGTCTGGACAATTTAGAGAAGAGAACCCATCTCAGAAAAAAACCTTTTGATGAAAATGTACTCCAAGTATTTCTAGGTCAAGGGGTACATCTGACATCTTTTGGGGTGAGGGGATGGGAGGACAGGGTTTTGCTATGTAATTCAGGCTACCTTTAACTCACTATGTAGGCCAGGCTGGCCTCAAACTCATAGCAATCCTCCTGCCTCAGCCTTCCAAACTGGGCTTACAAGTGTGCACTACCATGCCCAGCCCCTCATCTGACATCTCTGATAAGTGAATTGCAAGCAGGCTAGACTGAGGAGCCACTAATATTTTCATGACTCTGTCTGGCAGCCTGGCCGGGGCTTCTCGGGTGGAGCCTCCCCTAACGGAGGGAAGAGAGCTCGGTGCAGAGGTGCAGGTGTCCCAGAGATTCTGTTGGTTCATCTCTGGGCCACCACTGCGGCCAAAGGACTCAGTCCGTGTAAGCAGGCTGAGGCTTGCCTGGAAGACTGCATTCTAGTGCTTACCTCCAGGGTCCAGGAACACAACGTAAGCTAGAGAATCAGCTAAGGGGCACAGTCCTGCGCACTGACTGCTTTACATTTAGGTCCAGCCTGGCCATGTGCGTGCCTAGATGTGAGGGCAATTTACATGTGTGTGTGTGCGTGCGTGCGTGCCTGCCTGTTTGTTCCTAGAGTGTAGCAAAACAGATCCCTTTCTTTCAGTCTCCATTTACAAGCACCCTCTTACAGCACCCCCAGTGTGGGGTGCTTTCCTCTGGGTTCTTATTTATTTTGGAAAATCCTGCGTACCTTCTGCATTAACTGGCAAACAAGCAGTTTTAGGGGCAGGAAAATGGTCATTTGTTTTATGATCCAGCTATTCATGTTTGAGTAAAGCAAATAAATGTTTAATGAAATCGGGAATCTCCTAGGATGTTGTCTTTATAGCTTTCTGGCTGAGGAAGTGGCATTTGTGAGGGCAAGAAGATAATGGAATGACTGAAATTACTGGAGGCAACGTTAGCTGATCAGGAAATAAAAATACTCTGCCCCTCTGTCACTCTCTGTGAATGACCCATTAGGAAGACTAAATAGGGCTTTGAAAAATCTGTGCTTAGCCAGGCGTGGTGGCGTGCTCCTATAGTCCCAGACTCAGGAGGCTGAGGCAGAGCATCATTGAAAATCTGAGACCAGCCTAAGTTAAGACAAGCTTAAACTGCATAGCGAGACCCTGTCTCAAAAAGCCAAAAACACAACAACAACAACAAAAACAACAAAAACTATACCTGCTTCATTTTTCTGTCTGTCAGTCCAGTCCCGTTCCAGGAGCATGGAGCACCAGGAGAGATAGCTCAAATAGGACGCAAACCCAGTTTAGTGGGGGAGATGGGGGGCGTGTAACAACTTCCTCTTGGAAAGGAAGTTTGTTTCCCCCTACCAGGCCAGCAGGCTGCCAATTGTGGAATGGATGCCTGTGGCAGGAGCGGCAAAGGCGTCTCTACGGGAGTTACTGGCCTGAGCAGCTGAGGAAAATGACATCAGCCGTGGCAGAAGCTGGCAGCTGCTTCTGGTGGGTGTTCCCTGAGCTTCGGATGGCTCAGACTGAAGGAGTAAGAGTCACTGTGAGTGAAGACTATCTTCTGGCAAAGTAACACTGACTCTTATCAGATGTTGTCTCTCTCTCTCTCTCTCTCTCTGTCTCTCTCTCTCTCTCTCTGTCTTTTTGAGACAGGGTCTCACTATGCAGTTCAGGCTAGCCTTGAGCCCAGGCTGGTCTCAAATTTGCAATGATCCTCCTGCCTCAGCCTACCCAGCACTGGGATTACAGGTGTCCTCCTCTTTTCTTTTTTCTTTTTTCTTCTTTCTTTTCTTTTCTTTCTCTCTTTCTCTTTCTCTTTCTCTTTCTCTTTCTCTTTCTCTCTCTCTCTCTCCCTCCCTCCCTCCCTGCAAGCCAGGGTCTTGCTCTGTAGTGCAGGCTGGCGAATGACTTCCTACCTGAGTCCCCTGAGGGTTGGGATCCGCCCACCTGAGTCTCACAGCTGGGATTACAGCTGTGCACCTCCACTTAGGCTATTGTTCTGTCCTCCCCATTTGAGGATATTTTTGTTCTTAATAATTTCCTTCTGTTCGGTCAAGAGAGGGTAATTGATTTCTTATCAAGATGCCAAGCAGAACATTTTGCAAGGGTTTCAGGGTGTACAGCAAATCTAAAACCATTGTGTGGTAAATGCAGTTTCGGCTGTAACCATTTTTATCATCAGGTAAGCCTGTTGGCTTATGGTTTGTTTTTTTTTTTTAGTACCAGGGATTGAACTCATGACCTTGTGCTTGCCAGGCAGGCACTTAAGCCTCTGCGCTAAATCCCCAGCCCCTTGTTGGCTTATGTTTTAAAAGTTTGTCAGGGTTTATTCATTAGGTAAATGAAAATATTCTTCATTTTGCGATTGCATTTTCCAAAAAGCGGGGATTTTTAACAATGATAATTTTAACTTTTTTATTTTTATTTAAAGAGAAAAAAAGCAAAACAGAAAAAAGGGTAGTAATAATACAGAATCTCAAAAAAAACCACTAAGAAATCACTAGTTGACAAATTACATACTGTTACCTTAGAAATAGTTGTTGAAGTTACAAAATTAAAGCATACAAAGTGGACATTCAAACAATGAGACTGCAAACAGTTCTGCTTAGTGATCCAACAAAAAATAATATGGTCATCTATTGTACACACTTAAACATACGTGCAGTTATATCCTTTAGAGCACTTTCTTTTCCTCTCTTTTTTACAATAGCAATTATGCATTTCAGGTTTTATTACTCCTATAGTTCTTATTACTTTTTTTTTTTTTTTTTTGGTACCAGGGATCGAACTCATGACCTCTCGATTGCCAGGCAGGCACGTAAGCCACTGAGCTAAATCCCCGGCCCAGTTCTTATTACTTTTTATACTAGGGACTCAATGTGATATTTATAAATATGATTCTTATTTATTTCACTTATGAGAATAGTCTTAAGTTGCCTCCATTTACCTATGAAGGCCTCAAGATCATCCTTTTTAATAGCTGGGTAATATTCCATTGTATAAAAATACCACTTTTTTTTTTTTTTTTTTTGGTACCGGAGATCGAACTCATGACCTCGCGCTTGCCAGGCAGGCGCTTAAGCCACTGAGCTAAATCCCGGGCCCAAATACCACATTTTTTAATCCACTCTGCAGTTGATGGGCATTTTGGTTGTTTCCAAGATTTAGCTATTACAAATTGTGCTGCTCTATAATTTTAATTTTTGAAACAGTGGGATCTTGCTAAGTTATCCAGGCTGACGACAAAATCATGATCTTTCTGCCTCAGCCTCCCACTGTGATGGGATTACAGGGTTGCATCGCCAGGCCTGAAAAAAATCATAACAACTATTGTTACCTCTAACCTTTATTAAATGGTCAGAAGGTTTAAGGTACTGTTGTAGTCAGGGGATTACAAGGAAAACCATTATATACATGATACATAATTTATAGTATTATTTATAATGGTCACCCAAGGAATTAAATACAAAGACAATGCAAGAAATATGTCTACTGGGGAGGGGTGGGGGCGGGGCAAAAAAAAAAAAAGAAATCTGTCTACACACTAAAGACCTAGAAAATCCAACTGAAGGCCTGGATCCCGCAGTGATGTCCTGCATGAGTCCAGCCGAAGACCTAGGCCCATGATAATGACTCACGCCAGTCTGTTTCATGGATCTGCTCTGGGAAGGCCCAAAGGTCAGTGGTGGAAGCTGGAAAGTCTATGCCAGTAGGTTGAGGGATCTGCACTGGAGCTAAGAAGAAGTGTTCAAAATAAGGAGCAGGGCTCCCCCAAAAAGTACCACAGCCATCCTGAGCAACGAGGTCCCAAGCTCCTCCAACCTTGAGAACAGCCTCGTTCATATCAGGAAGCCACTGTGACTGAGCCGCACACATCTTCCCCTCGGGAGCCAGAAAACGATGCTCAAAGTAAGGACCAGAGCTCCCCCAAAGTGGACCGCAGCCACTCTCAGCAACATGGTCCCCAGCTCCTCCGACAATGGGAACAGCCACATTCGTATCAGGGAAGCCAGCGGGACAAGCTCCTCCAGGAAAACCAACAGATAACAACACTCATTTAGGAGAACCCACCGTGCTATCGTTCCTTCCTCTCCACTTCTCCTTTTTTTTTTTTTTTTGTGGTAGTTCTTTTTTGCTACTGGGAATCAAACTCACGACCTCTTGCTTGCCAGGCAGAAACTTATGCCACTGAGCTAAATCCGCAGCCCCTACTTCTCCTTCTCATGTTGGCAACAGCCCTCAGGTGGGCCGTCTACACACAGCACCACGCTGATTCAGTTCAGCTGGTGTTAAGTTGACCACCAGTTTTTAATCTACCACAGGTACCATGTTAGGCTTTTTATTTGCATTATTTAAAACAATGTTTTTATAATAACCCTATGAGGTAGGTACTGTAATCATTGGTATTTTACAGATGAGAAGGCTGGGGTCAAGAAACCTCAGAGGAAAAAAAAGAGAAGAAAAGCAAGCAAGCAAGCAAGCTTACTAGGGTCATCCAATTGCCCCAATGCATCTAACGTTATTTGTTTTCCAAACAGGTTGGGTCTACCTTATCCAGAACGTGGGGTCCTCAGGTTGGAGCTCAAATGTCACCTCCTGATGGAAACCTTATCCAAAGTGGCATTGTGTGTCCACAGCACACAGAAGGCTAAATACTCTCCGGGGGAGGAAATGAAGGCATCGCGTGGCCATTCTTGCCCTCCTAAAGTTATTTCCCCCACTCCCAGTCCCCAGAACGGCTTCCTGGCCAGGACCAAGTCCTCTGTGACCCAAAGGTGCCATCTTCTCTGAACTCCTGAGCCTATCTATCCTCCCAACAGGCAGCTCCAGTCTTGAAAGGGTCCCTGCCTTTGGTCCTCCGTGTCCCCCGGGATGGGGGGAGTTTTCCTTTTGTAAAAGCAACAAGGGCAACTTCTCTTGAGTTCTGACGAGAATAAGACACAGGCTCATCCACGTGAAGGTGAAGGGGGTACATTCTTTAGTCAGCGGAGCCAGCACAGTGGGCCACACAGCGGAGCCGGCACGGCGGGCCACACAGTGGGCCACACAGCGGAGCCAGCACAGTGGGCCACACAGCGGAGCCAGCACAGCGGGCCACACAGCGGAGCCGGCACAGCGGGCCACACAGCGGAGCCGGCACGGCGGGCCACACAGTGGGCCGCACAGCGGAGCCAGCACAGTGGGCCACACAGTGGGCCGCACAGCGGAGCCGGCACAGTGGGCCACACAGCAGAGCCAGCACAGTGGGCCACTGGAGCAGCGCACATAACCAGAATAGAGAGAGACACTCGAGAGGTGCGGGGAGGCTCAGTGGAGCAAAGCTGAGCGGCAGGTGTGGCCCCCAAGCAGTGGATATTCACGGTCAGCACTCTCTGAAAGGTGGACAGTGGTGCTGCTTTCAACCGTGGCTCTGTCACCAGTGGCTCTGTGACCCTGGGGAAATGATACAACCTTCAGGCCCCAGTTCCCACCAGGGGAAAATTCATACCAACCTCAGGACGTCAGGAAATACCTTGAGCCCGTAATGTTAAGGGAAAGAAATTAGACACAGAAGCTTAAATTTGGCATGATTTCTCTTATGTGAGAAACAGGTTATAAATAAAGAGCAAAATAAAAAAAACAACAGGAAGGAGCGAGAGAACTGTAGACCTTCTCAAATGGGAAGGGGACCGAGGGATGGAGAAGGGAGAGAAGGGAGGGACAGGAGATCAAAAAGGAAAATTAAGGCGTGTTGTGTACATGTAGCAGCTCCACACAGGGAATGTAATATAAACGTGTACTGCACACATGTACTGATAAAATAAGCAAATAGCAACATACAATAAAAATGAAAGAATGTGCGTAGAGTGGTTAGCTCTATCTCTAGCACATAGTATATAGTTAATAAATAGTACTTCTATTTATTTATTTGTTTTGGGGTTTTTTGAGGCAGGATCTCCCTACATAGCTCTGACTCATCTTGAACTCGCCATATAGCCTAGGGTAGCCTTGAACTCGCAGCAGTCCTCCTGCCACTGCCTCCCAAGTGACCAGGCTCAGCTAGCAATCTTTTTTTTTTTCTTGTGGTGTGACACCCAGAAGGGTCAAATGGACCTCTAGTCTTCGTTTTTTGAGGACTCTCCACTCTGACTTCCACAGTACTTGCACCAGCCTTCACCTCCTGCCAACAGTGGAGAAGGGTTCCTTTTCCCCCACGGCCCCTCCAGCATTTGTTATTGGTTCATTTCTTGATAACAGCCATTCTTTCTGGAGTGAGTTGGAATCTCAGTATTGTTTTAATTTGTATTTCTCAAATGACCAGTGATGGTGAACATTTTTTCACATATTTATTGGCTGTTTGTACTTCTTCAGCTGAGATGCATTTCAGATAACAATTTTTGGATTGAATATTTAAATTTGGGGAGTTCTGATTTTTAAGAGTTCTTCATATGTTTTTGGTAGTTATCCTTTGTTTGAGGAACAGCTGATAAACATTTTTTCCAACACTGTGGGTTGTCTCTTCTCTCTGTTGGTGATTTCTTTTGCAGTGCAAAAGCTTTTTAATATGATGAGATCCCTTGTGGTAACTCCTATGCAATTGGGGTTTTGTTCATAAAGTCTTTGCCTACACCAATGTCTTCAAGAGTTTCATCTATTCTCTCTTCCATCTTGATAATCATCTTGATAGAATATTAGGCAGCAGTTAAATTGTGAGACTGGTTAAATTATGGATATAAAAAGCACTAGACTGGGCATAGTGACCTACATCTGTAATCCCTGCTATTTAGGAGCCTGGGACAAGACAATCATGAGTTGAAGGTCAGTTTGCACAACTTAGGGAGACACTGTCTTCAAACGAGGGGCGAGGAACATCCCAGTGACAGAGAGCTTGCCTAGCATGCGTGAGGCCCTGGGTTCAATCTTCAGCACCACAAAAAAATAAAAAGAAAAAAAGAAGCACTCAATGTAAAGAAAAAGGAAAACAAAAAGGAACAAAAGGTACCTGATAAAGTTGTATATCTTGCTGGCTGTGGTCACATACCTGTGACCCCAGCACTCGGGAGGCTGAGGTGAAAGGCCAGCCAGGGCTACATGGTGAGTTTGAGGAGAGCCTGAAATACTTAGCAGAACCCTGTCTCAAAAAAGCAGACAGCAAACAAAACTGTGTATCTACTGTGAGACTGGCTGCCCTTGGGTTTAAATAAGGTAACATTAATTTTATACCCAGAGCTCACCGCCTCATTGCCCCCACCTGCTCTAACAGTTCTGCTATTTTATGGCTACTTGAGGCCCTGTCTGTGCTTCATAAGTACAGCACTTCCAGGCATGGTGGTGCAGGGCTGTAATCCCAGCAATTGGGAGGCTGAGGCAGGAAGATCACTGTCAGTGCAAGGCAAGCCTGGACCACACAGTGAGACCCTATCTCCAAAAACCAACCAAATAAACAAACAAATGTGCAGCCCCCTTGGTTCTTTCTTTCTTTCTTTTTTTTTGTTGTTGTTGTATTGGGAATTGAACCCAAAACCTTCTCTCTGAGCTACATACTCACCTGTTGCCCTGTTTTTATCTTGTTTTTCATAAAAGAGCTCTCTCAACTGCTAAACTGCCCAAGCTGAGTTTGCGGTCTTCTTCAGCCGCCCAAGTGACCAGCTCCTGGTTTGTCAGGGACTGAGGTTTTCTGGGATGCAGGACCTTCAGTGCTCAAAGAAGCCTTTGGCAGACGGAGCTGAGGCAGTTGGCCCATCTCATTCTGCGGGCCACACCCAAAGTTGCAAACCTCTAGTTTCTAGCTGTCCAAATGCGTTGGTTTTCTCAATGGGAGCCAAACTATTTTCCTCCCTAAACAAGGGGTGGGAGCAGGTGGATGAGATAATCTCGAAGCCACCGTCACTGCTAACATCTGTGGTTGGGACGCTGCACGACTTCTGTTGAGATTGGCTGGATTTGGCTTACAGATGAGAGAATGAGGTGGAAATGTCCCGAAGATGATTTCAAACACAGACTGAAGCTGTAGAAAGACTGAGCCTGAGGTATAACCTAGGCATTAGCCTCTTTTGAGATGAAAAGGGTGGCCAGGTGGACAAATTGAGATACTAGACAAGAGAGTGCAGAGGGGAGAACCTCATACAGAATCTGGAGCGTCACCTGCATTTTAGGCGCTGGAAGAAAAGTTAGAGCAGTTGTTTGCTGAGACAGAGGGATTAACTGGTAGCAATACTGGTGGTGGAGAAAGGCATAGCCAAGCTGGAAACCAAGGGCAGATGGTGGAAGCCATGCTCCAGCGCTGACAAACCTCAGATCCTCAGGGCCAGGGTTGTAGCTCAGCAGCACAGTGCCTGCCTGGCAAGCACAAGGCCCTGAGTTCAATTCCTAGTACCCAGAACCCCTCAGATTCTGGTTTCCCTCCTACGCCTTTGGTCACTCCCTTAAATTTTTTGGGGGGCAGGAGGAATTGTCTGAGACAGGGTCTCACTATGTATCCCAGGCTGGCCTTGAACTTGAGGCAGTCCTCCTGCCTCTGCCTCCTGAGTGATAGGATTTTAGGCATGCACTCCCCCACCTGGCTCTCTTCAGTTTCTTTTGAGAACCCCTCTACTTCTGAGTCATTGTCTGTCAGCTTCTGTCGTACTTACAGGTCTTGTGGACTGTTTCATCAACTCTCATGACTGATGGGTTCCGCCCCTATGAAACTCTGTCAGGCCTAGCATGGCAGCTGCCCAACATGGTGTTGGACCCTAAAACAACAGGGTGTCCCTCCCGTGTTGTTTTTTCCAAGCCTAAACTTTTTTTTTTTTTTTTTTTGGTACGGGGGATCGAACTCACGACCTCACGCTTGCCAGGCAGGTGCTTAAGCCACTGAGCTAAACCCCCAGCCCTCCAAGCCTAGATTGAACTACTCACTTTTCACGCCCACCAGCATCTCCCCAATCAGCTGTCAACATGTCATCCTGCCCACCCCTTCAGACTCCGCCCCGCCAAACCTAATAAAAGCCCAATGGCTTTTTTGTCTGCCTCAGAAGGATACTGCACTCTTTTGCAGCCCTCCGGTGCCCGCAATAAAGGCCTTTTTCCTTTTCTGCCTTTGTTTCTCTGCTGTGCCTAAAAACCTATCAATGACCACTCCTGAGACTGGTCCTGCTCAGTGTGTTCCCAGATCTGCATCTCTTGTCTAAACCTGTGTGCTCCAATTACTTGTTTCAAGCTTTTGATGAATGTTTTCACTACCTTGATAGGAGAGATAAAAGTCCCCTGAACTGAAACACTAAACAGAGGTCCGCAGTGGCCACCACTGCTTTGCTGAGGAGAAGCAGTGGGTGGAGGGTATGTCTAGCTTCTGTGCCCTCAGAGTGGCCAGTCTCTGGGTGAGTCCCTCCACTACGACCTCATCCTCTGATGGGTTACAGGGTAGGGGTGATGTGCGGGGAGCCCCCTGTTGCCAGCCGGATGCACAGCACGTCATTGCCTGCATAGAAGAGAGACCCGCGCAGATGCTGCAGGAGTTCGGGGCCCTAGCACCCAGGGGCAGGAGGGGCAACCTGATGTGCACAGAGACAGATGTCAGTGTGCTTTTGTGAGTAAGCGTGTGCTGGGGTTCCAGTACAGGCACCCCAGAAACTTTTCTTTGAACACTTTTATATTAGATAGATTTGTCTGGTGATGGTGATGCAACATTGATGATATGCAAGTTGGGAGATGACAATTCTGATAATACGTATGTATCTATAAATGAGAATTTCATTATTGTTTTGAAATACTAGCTATGAGAATTTGGTTAGATTTAAAATTCTGAGAAGGGCTGGGTATTTAGCTCAGCTGCGTAAGTGCTTGTCTGGCAAACGAGAGGTTGTGAGTTTGATCCTCCGTACCAAAAATAAATAAATAAAATAAAATAAAATTCTGAGAAATTTCATTTTGTCAGTGACAATAGAGGATTAAATAATTTAATTTTTAATTTTTGCTGTAAATATCTGAATGGTTACAAAATCTGGTTTAAGCCGGGTATGGTGGTGCATACCTTTAATCCCAACACCTGGGAGGATGAAGCAGGAGGGTGGCTATTTGTTCAAGGCCAGCCTGGGCTACACAGCAAGACCTTCTTTCAAAAAAAACCAACCCGGTGGCCCTGAAGCAAGCCCAGCAGATTGCTGTAGCTGCTGGTTTCTTTTTTTTGGTACCGGGGATCAAACTCACGACCTCACACTTGCCAGGCAGGCGCTTAAGCCACTGAGCTAAATCCCCAGCCCAGCTGCTGGTTTCAAACAGGAGTCTAAAGAGAATTCTTTCTGTGGTCTGTTGGCCATTTCAGAACTTTGAAAATGGAATGGTCAATTCATCGGAAAGAGATAGCAGGAGTATGGTGGACTTTGGGGGGGGTGTCTGCAGGGGAGAGACCCTGGTGCCTCGGGACCTGCACCATGTAGTTGACTGGGGTGCCGGGAGAATGAGGCGCTCCCCCGCTCTCTAGGGGGCAGCTGTGATCCTGCTAGTGTGTGGGCTGAGAATCAGACATCTCATGTCGTCCTGTCCCCCTTCCCGTGTCCTCCCTTCCCCTGCCCCCTGCTTAGCAAGTGGGAGCCAGTTAACTAAACATCTTGTGAAAAGATTGACTATGTTATTTATTTAGTATGAGCTCCCCATATGCAAAGATATGGACAACCATTTGGAAGAAAATAAGAGACAATATGACAGATAGTGAAGATCTCTGGTTGTCTACCTTGAAATTTATGCTTTCTTATGTCCCGTTCTGTTCTGTTTTGTTGTGTTTAATTTTACCCCTTTTTAAAATAAAATAAAAAAATTTAAAAAAAATCCGTTCTAAAAAAAAAGTGCTTTAGAGTTTTATTCTTGTCACTTACTATTCCAAGTAGTTTCTTGTCACTTACATGTAATAGAAAATGGCCTCCCTGTCCAGTACACTTCAGATTCTTAGTTGCCCAGGTAATAGTTCCTGTTCCAGTTCTGGTTGCTTCTGCCTCTTAGAAACAACTGTCACTGTGATACATAGCTGGTCACTATCCTGTACACTGTATAACCCAATCCCCAATTGACCAGCCATTCTGCCCCTGTACTTTCTGCTTGCGTATCTCATATAAGCCCTAGGCCACCAGAGATCAGAGCCCGATACTCTGAGAATGATCCTGATCAGTACCTGTTGACATAAAATAAATCTGCCTCTAATTCCTGGGTATCATTTTGGTGTTTCTGCTTGCTGTTGCATCTGGTGCAAACACCTGTAGCTTCATTCCCCACTCCCCTGACTCCCAACTCGTCTACTTTCAGCCAATTGAACTGGTTCCAGCTAGCCATTGCCTGCTTCTGGCCACTGAGGCCCTCCCCCGAACCTTCTGCTTTGCAGGTATGCCTGTTCTAGTCAGACAGCATCATCTAATGCCCACTGAGATGATTGTCAGCAATTTCTTCTGTCAGCCCTGACAAATGAGTTGTGCCCTGTCAGGCCTGAACAGATAGGACAGACTGAACTCTACCAAATTGGGGCCCAGAAAAAAATAATTGGGGCCCTGAGAGCCCATGGTCATTGAAAAACTTTGGGGCAAACCTGTGACCTTCCTGGCAGACAATGGAACAGAACTCTGTGCCTTTGAAAGTTCCCTCTGGCCAGGGATATAGATCTGTTGGCATAAGCACCTGCCTGGTAAACACAAGGTTGTGAGCTAGATCCCCAGTTAAAAAAAAAAAAGGACAGAGAGAGAGAGCAAGCAAGCAAGGAGAGAGATACTGATCAACTATTTAGCTGAGTGTGGCGGCATATGTCTACAATCCCAGCACTCAGGAAGCTGAGGCAGGAGGTTCGTTGTGAGTTTAAGACCAGTCTGGGCTACAAAATGAGCTCAAATCTACCTTGAACTTCGTAGCAAGACCCTGTCTCAAAAAAAAAAAAAAAAAAAAAAAGGTCTCTCTGTCCAAAAGTTACCATCACTGAGGCAACTGGGACTTCTGCCTTTCACCCCTCCTGCCTGGCACAAACTTACAGCCTGGAACGACATCTTCACACCAAGCCAGTCACCTCCCTCTCCTTTGACACTGGCCATTCAACTTTGACTGTTCCCCAAGAGAAAAATGACGCCTCCATCAGCCTAGGACAGACAACTGCAATCTTGAGGTTCTGAAGACCCTCCTCTAAGAGGTATAGCCTTGCCTCTGGGCCTGGATATCAACCATGCCCCCCCCATCCCTGTTGCTATCAGATGTCACGGAAAGCACAAAATAGGTATCTAGCCACACGCATCAGCCTATAGACGGTTAATCAGCTTGGGCAAGACCAACTGCCACAAAGGGTTAAGAACTCTTCCATTATTTGCAAGGAGGCTCTATCAGATCTGGCCAGTCACCAACACCTTTTCTCCAAGGTTTCTCTGTCTCTTCTAGCTCTGTCATGATCCCTGGAGCAAACAGTATAGACTGCCAAACTGCTAAAATACATCTCTACTGCCTGCAAAGCCAGTTCAAGATCTCCAAGCTGCCAAGCCACCAGGATTGCCCACCTTATACACTGCCTCAGTCTTCTGCCACGCACGGCCTCCTGGTGCACTTGCCTGAAGGAATGCCTCCTCCTGCCATCAGTTGGATCCTGGCATGCACCCTCTTCACCTTTAAATGGAAAGACCCCAGCTCTGGACTCAAAGGTTAACTGACCTGGACTTAACCTCCCAGAGGTTCAAAACCTTGTTCCTCTTTGAAAAAGAACTTCTGATTAATGACACTGGAGCTGCCTGCTGGAAAGGCACAAAAGCTCTGCTATCACATCTGGCAAAAACTGGTTATAAGAAAAAAAATTCCACAGGTTTCTTGGAGCTGCTGGCTTTATTTATTTAGTTTTGGTACTGGGAATCAAACTCAGGACCTTGCCCTTGCCAGGCAGGCACTGTGCCACTGAGCTATCTCCCCAGCAAGCTACTGGCTTCTATAAAACTTAGATCCTTGAGTTCTCTAAAACAATGCTTACTCAGACTGTGGGGCCCTGGGAGCACCAGTGGCCTATCTGTACAAATACTTGGATCTGGTAGCTAAGAGCTGCCTCCCCATTTGCCTCCACACTCTAATAGCCACTGTCCTTCTGATTAAGAAAGCTGCTAAGTTCATTTTAGGCCACGACCTAACTGTCCAGGTGCCACGTACTGTGCTGGACCTCACTCAGTATCAGGGGCTCTTATGCAAAAATACAAGCTCAAGCCACTGCCCTGGTACCTGTACCCCTGTGGCCAGCTCAGGCTTCAGGGTCTGTGTCACCAGCCCTGACCCCCCATTTCTTACCCGTACTGAGAAGACAAGAAAAGTTGGGAGGGTCCCACTGTAAACAAATCGTCCTTAGATATAGTCTACCTTTGGTCATCAGCAGTGACAATGGGCCTGCATTTGTAGCAGAGGAATTAAAAAACTAGATTAAATAAAAGCTATATATAAAACAGGCCACAAAGCTCTAGAAAAGCTAAAAAACAGCTTGTAACTCACACACATGTAACTCAGGTACATACTAACTACCTCCACAGGTTTCAGAAATCCAGCCCTAGATCTGCTGAAAAATTTACTTGAACCAGATAGTTGAAAGAGAGGATGTATTCAAAGCCCTGCTCTGGTCACTCTGGACGCTGACCAGTCCACACACGGCTGAAGCCTGAGGACACAGTTCACAAGATTACTCCCCTAGATTTTTTGTGTCTTTTCAGGTTGCTTACCCCAGTCCTTGCTTCCCCACCCCCTGCTAGCTGGGTTTTTTTTTTTTTTTTTTTGCCTTAAAGTTGATGGACAGTTTCCCCAAAAGTAAACTGAACACTTAACCAGTATCCGATGAGCATCCATGGCACACTGGACACCCTCCTAGACCAGACTCATCCCTCACTAACTTGCCAGAGTAATGTTACAGACCAGATAGGCCTCAAATATTGTCTCTTCCTAAAAACAACTTAGGGAAAAACTGTATAATAAGACAATCTTGGGAAACTTGGCTAGGACTCAGCCTAGGATCCCTGACAGCCCTAATGTTAGTGCTTCCAGTTAGATGTTGTGGCAAAAGATCATATGTAATATGCCCAGCAAAGATTTGCTGGGGAAACTAAAAGGAGGGAAATGTAACAGAAAATGACCCCCCCCCCAGTATACTTCAGTTTCTTAGCTGCCCAGGTAATAATTCCTGTTCCAGTTCCCGTTGCTTCTGCCTCTTAGACACAGCTGGTTACTGTGATGCACATTGTATACGGCAATCCCCAACTGACGAGCCCTTCTGCCTCTGTACTTCCTACTTGCTCACTTCATGTAAGTCCGAGACCACCAGAGATCAGGGCCTGATATTCTGGAATGATCCCGATCAGTGCCCATCAATGTAAAACAAATGTGCCTCTAAATCCTGGGTGTTGTTTCAGTGTTTCCCCCTGCTGTTGCATAGAGAGATCATTGTTAAGAAACGCTGAGCAGAACTTGCATGAACTATTTCAATCATAACACTGGGAATAACAATTAGGTACATGGACCAAGCAGGAACAGCACCCAGAACACAGCACTTTGCTCCTCCCTCAGCATGAATGCAGAGCAGAAACCTGATGTTTATGCTCAAAAAATGCAGAATTTCATCCAGTACTTCTCTTATGGTCAAGTGCGAGGCAGCTTTCCACTCCTTCTACCTTCCTGTCGCTGCTGCCATGTATATGGCCGGCAATGACAGGGAGAAGGCGCACAGCAACGCCAGGGGGATCCTGACGGAGGTGGGTGGTTCTTCCAGATCCAGGATGACTTCCTTGACCTCTCTGGGGACCCCAGAGTGACGGGAAAGACTGGCACCAACATTCAGTACAACAAATGCAGCTGGCTGGTGGTTCAGTGTCTGCACCAGGCCACTCCGGAGAGGTGCCTTTCTTGCAGAACTATGGGTAGGAGGACGTGGAGAGGCAGCCGGGGTGAGGGCGCTGTGTGAGGGGCTGGATCTGCTGGCGTGTTCCTGCGCTATAAGGAAGATGGCTACAAACATCGCGTGAGCCCCACCCAGCAGCACCCTGCGCCACTCCCCCTACCATCTTCCTGGTGCTGGCAAACCAGCTCTAGAAGCAGAAAAGGTGACCTGGAGACCACAAGGGCAGGGAGGGAGGGAGGCACTCAATGTAACCCTAAATCATGTAACCCTAAAAAAAAAAAAGACGTATATGAATTCGGGTTCAAAAAAACTTTTTTTCTGAGATAAGGTCTTGCTATGTAATTCGATCTGGCCTTGAACCAATGTTGTAGCCCTGGCTGGCCTTGAACTTGTGTTCACTCACTGAGGTAGTGTTCCTTTCACCTCAGCTTCCTGAGTGCTGGGATTACAGGCACATGCCATGGTGCCTGACCTAATTTTAAGATTTAAAAGAATGCTTTTTGGGAAATGTCTTGGATTCAATATGTAGTATCTGCTCCAATGTCATATATTTTATTTTCATATTTGTTATAATGCTAATCCTCTAAAGAATTCTTTGAGCACATTCCATGGTCTCCTCTAATTTTCATCGAGTGCTATAACATTAAAGGGTCTAACCCAGCCCCCTTAACTGATTCAGGAGGGCCCTGGAACTCAAGCACTACTGAGTGACCAAGGTCACAGAACAAGTCACGTTCTGTTAATAAACAGTGGCAAAACCAATGAGATCTCCCACCTATTTATTGTGACAGAGGCAAGTCTTGAGAAGAATGGCCACAGCCATGGATGTGCAGAATTCCAGGCCTGTGGGTAGCATGGCTTCTATTGACCATGTTGGATGCTTGGCAGCGCTATCTGGATGCAGACCTAGCCCATCTGTATGTGCTGCTTTGACCCATTTTCAAAGAAACCGGCAGGTTGCTAAAGCTGAGGCGCCCCACAGAGCAGAGGGTTCTCCAGTGGGTTCAGACTTCAGAGTAACATACTTTGCCCTCCTTCCACTCCCTTCTCTCAGGCAATTAGTCTTTAATTTTTTGAGACAAGGTATCTCTAAGTAGTTCAGGCTGGCCTCTAACTCACTATGTAGCCCAACCTCGGTTTGAACAGGTAGTGATACTCCTGCTTCAGCCTCCCCAGGGCAGAGATTATGGGGATGCACCACTATGCCCAGAGTGAGTTTCCTCCATTCCTCCCCCATTTTGTTTTTTGAGACAAGGTCCCACAGGGACCCTCCTGCCTCGGTAATCCCTACCCCCACTCACTCCCCACCCTACTTCCACCTCAAACACTGGGATTATAGGCAAGTGCCATCAAATCCATCAAAATTCCTTTTTCCCATGATGCTGGGATCAAACCCGGGTCCTCAAGCATGCTAGGTTGCTTGCATCCTATAGCTAAGGCCTGTCTTCAGCGATTTTTTTTTTTTTTTGAGACAGTGCAGGCTGGCCTCAAACTCGCAGCGATCCTGGTGCCTCAGCTTCCCCAGTGCTGGGATTACAGGCATGCATCACCACGCCCGGCCCAGCCATTTTAATTTTGATTTCACATATACATTCTAGTTAGGGTGCAAAACGCCATTTGTTGGACAAAAATCCTATTATTTGTTTTATTTTGGTAGTCACATACTTCAATTGATGTTCAAACATTTCCCTGTTATCTATAGAGCTCCTCTGGCCACTCTGAGTTTAGGTGTGTGGACCTAGAATTTCATTATCGCTATTAGTCCGCGGGCCAAGGTAAAACCTGGTGACTAGTCGGGTAGTGAAAAAGTTACTTCCCGTGACGCACAGAGGCCTGTGTAGGGGATTTTTTCTTCTGCTGAGAGGAAGGCAAGTTCTTGTCCCGCGCTGGCTTCCTAGCTGGGACAGTGGGAAAGCTGCAGGTGGGCGGGTGGGACGCAGCTGAGTCCTGCAGTCTACCCCAGGCTTTCCTGGTTGGGGCTCCACGCAGCAAGCACAGGAGTGACCCTCCTTCCCGGCACGGAGGCCCAGCCTGTGTTCCTGGCAGTCCCTGAGCACTTGTCATTGGGATCAATTTCATGATTCCCTAGAACCAACCTTTCAGAGTTTTACGATTCTGGAGACTCGCCGCCCTTCCCCGGCCCCGGCCCCGGCCCCGGCCCCAGCAGAGCTCCCCGGCGCGGGCACTGCTCAGCTCCCCCATCGCTCAGGTCCCCGCTCTCCGCCACACCCATACCGGCTCCTTCGGCCTCAATTTCCCCAGGGGAGCAGAGGGTGATATCTCGGGGACTCCCCCGCTTTCCAGTCCTATTCGGGGTCGGGGAGACGCAGGGCGCAGGCCCCGACGAGTGGGCCTCCAGCTGGGGCCCAGTGAAGGCTTTCGCGCCCCGAGGGTCCTGGCGGGCTGAGTCGCCCGCGACCACAGTCCGACAAAGCCGCGCCGAGCCCTGCCACCCCCGGGATCACTGCACCCCCGAGACGCCCTCTTCCCCGCCCCAACTCGGCGCTCCCGCGCTCCCCCTAGCGGCCGCCGCGCGGCCTCGCTCCGTCCCAGGCTCGTCGGCGGCGCAGCTCACGTGACCGCGCTCCGGGCCTGCGGCCGCTGTCGGTTCCCCCAGTCACCGAGCGAGAGGGAAGAAACAAGATGGCGGCTGAAGGCGATCCGGAGTGGGGCCCCAGCAATTCGGACTGAGCCTTCTCCCTCCACCCGCTTCCGCCGGCCGGGCCCCTCCCGCCCGGCCCTGCCGGCCTACCCCCCGGCCCCGGCGCCCCCCACCGCCCCTGCGCCCGCCCCTCCCCCTCCGCCTTCCCTTCTCCCCCCACCTTAGCTCCGACATGAGGGGCCGGCGGGGCAGGCCGCCTAAGCAGCCCGCGGCTCCCGCTGCGGAGCGCTGCGCCCCGGCCCCGCCGCCGCCGCCGCCGCCGCCGCCCCCCGCGTCCGGACCCATCGGGGGGCTGCGCTCGCGACACCGCGGCAGCAGCCGGGGCAGGTGGGCCGCCGCCCAGGCTGAGGTGGCGCCCAAGACGCGGCTGAGCTCGCCCAGGGGGGGCAGCAGCAGCCGGAGGAAGCCGCCGCCGCCGCCGCCGCCGCCGCCGGCCCCCCCCAGCACCAGCGCCCCGGGCCGGGGGGGGCGAGGAGGCGGGGGCGGCAGGACGGGGGGCGGGGGCGGCGGCGGCCACCTGGCCCGGACCACCCCGGCCCGCCGCGCAGTCAACAAAGTGGTGTACGATGACCACGAGAGCGAGGAGGAGGAGGAAGAGGAGGACATGGTCTCCGAAGAGGAGGAGGAGGAGGACGGCGACGCTGAGGAGACCCAGGATTCGGAGGACGACGAGGAAGATGAGATAGAGGATGACGACGATGACTCCGACTATCCGGAGGAGATGGAAGACGATGACGACGACGCCAGTTACTGCACGGAAAGCAGCTTCAGGAGCCATAGCACCTACAGCAGCACTCCAGGTACCCACCCAGCCCGGTCGCTGCGGACTCCTTCCCCACCTTCTTCCCCTCCCCTGCTCGCTCCCTCCCGTGTGCTGTGCATCGCGCTGCCACCTCCCCCCCGCCCCCGCCTGCCCCCCGAACGGAGGGGAAACGCGACGGTACAGCAAGTGGCAAAAAACTAGATTTACAAGAGGAAAGAGGCGCATTGTTCAAAATGGAGATTGCATTGTTGCAGTTTGCAGGCCACACTCTCGCTCTGTTACTCTTCCCTCCAGTCCTCTTTTTCCCCTTTAAAATTTGTGCCAGCGTAGTGTCTTCGCCCGGCAGGGTCGAAACTTTGGCACACGCAATTCCGTTGCGTTCGTTTTTCTCCCCTTGTTTTGCTGTGCAGTTTTTGGAATGAAAGAACCCTCTTGTTTTGCAAAGCTCTTTGCATTTCTAATGTGGTGTCTTGTAGATTTTTATAACTGTCTGCTCCTTAAAAGGGAATTAAGAATTTAGACAGATTGTGACACCTGAACACGCACACACGAAACATGCTTTCCCGTCCACCCCTAGCTGTGTGATGTAGAAACTGTGTTAAGGAAACGATTATTTGGGTTAGTAGGGGGTCCTTCTCTGGTCCTGCGTTTGTTTGTATTCTTCAAGAGCTGATGGACGCGTGCAACAGTTGCTGGTCAGTAACTGATTTAAAAGCAAAGCAGAAAACTAAATCAAACCAAACTGAATTTCCTAATCTCTCCAGTTCAAAATCATTTTGGTTAAACCCAAAAATAAAAGTCTAAAACTTCTGAGACGTGCATCCTAACAATTTGATTGCGTTGCTATGCTTGGGAAATGCAATTTTGTGGCACCTGTTGCGGGAGATGTGCAGTTGATCAGATGAATTTTTGAAGTCACACAGCAGAAAACATCAGATTTGTTGCAGAATGATCTTTTCATTGTATTCCTGAGGGAAAAGGCCTCTTTGGATCGGTAGTGACTTTCTATGATAACTTCTCATTTTCTCACAGAAAGTTTCTCCAGGTTAGTGCTAAGATGCATTTTGTTTAAAAACAGAAAACAAAACAACAAAAACTACACACAATTACTGCTCTATATTAAATACATAGTTGCAGTCTACTAAATTGTGAGAAAAAATAACTTGTGGCAACAATCTGACAAGGTTTTCCTTTATATTTTATTAACCTGGCTTAAATAAATTAAAATTTGCTTTTAAGAGCATTTACTAAAATAAAGTTGGTGAAGAAAGGTGAGGATCTTAAGAAAACAATGTATGGCATATCATTTTCAGGCAGATCAGTGTAGTAGATATGGTTAAACAGGAATGTTTCCATTTTCTTTCTTTCTTTTTTTTTTTTTTTTTTGGTACCAGAGATCGAACTCATGACCTCACGCTTGCCAGGCAGGCGCTTATGCCGCTGAGGTAAATCCCCAGCCCAATGTTTCCATTTTCAATAAATGCTGAAATTATTATTGGGAAAAGTATGTGTATTGAGCCAGACTGGATTGTCCAAATAGAAGGTGAAATAGGTCATTTCTTTGGTGTGACAGTCACCTGTCTTGGTTGTGGGGGAGGGTGAGAAGCTGGCAGAGGAGCTTGACGGGACTGAATCAAGTGTGAAGTGTTTTGGTTTTGTGTGTGTAAGGAACTGCACACAAGGTTTCATTTCTTGCCAATTTTGCTTTTGCGTATCTTTTATTTTTTATTTATTTATTTATTTTTGTCTTTTTGAGACAGGGTCTCACTAAACAGTTCAGGCTGGCCTTGAGCTGACTTTGTAAGCGGAGGTTGGTTTCAAACTTGCTACAATTCTCCTGCCTCAGCCTTCCAAGTGCTAGGATTACAGATGTTCGCCACCACGCCTGGCTAATATCCCCCCCCCAATATATCTTTTATAGTAATAGATTTTACGTTAAGAAATCACATGATGACCTATCTTACTGCGAGCTTGGGATTGAAACATGGAGACTGAATTACATATGCTAGTGGAGGCAGTTTTTCAAGTTAGAACCAAGGCATTTAGGACAGTTCAACCAACTTTAATTCCTACTTGAAAACGTAGCAAATAATATCTAAGACTGATGGCTGTTCATATGCTGGTTTAAATTAGAATTTGTGAGTTGGCTTTCTTTAAAAAAAAACTTTAAAAAATCTTGTATATTATGATACTTCTGTGGTTTTTGGGGAGAGGGTACTGGGCATTGAACCAAGGACCTTCTCACTGATCTACTTTTTATACTTTGGTGCCACAGTCAAACTCAGGACCTTGCACTTGCCAGGCAAGCACTGTACCGCTGAGCTACATCCCGGCCCCACCATTTTAAATTTTTATTTTGAGACAGTTTCTCTAGGTTGCTAAATTGTCCAGGAGGGCTCAAAGTTCCTCCTGCTTCAGCCTTCCTAGTGCTGGGATTATAAACAAATGGCACCATACCTAGCTATTTTGTTTCTTCTAATGACAGTCAAAGCCTGTTTTGTGTTTACCTGTCCATTAGCTGTGTGAAATGACTAGTTCATTAGGGTTGGGCATTGATCTGATGCCTCTTGTAGCTCCTAACAACTTTGCCGTTGGTAATAAAATTTAATCATTTTACAATAGGTGCTGTAACCTAAATATTTTGCATATAGGAAACTACAAGGTATCTAATTAGATTTTGATAGGCAGTTTATTTGACCAGTGAACATTTGTAATAACAGAGTTCACTTTGAGTTGCTCTTTTATGTTGCTTGCCAGGCATTTAATCCTTTCTGTATAGGCTGTGGCGTTATCTTGGACGCTTTGCCCCTGAACACATTATTTCTCAAGATTATGGTAAAGCACACTCCTGTAATCCTAGCACTCAGGAGGCTGAGGCAGGAGGATTGTTGCAAGTTCGAGACCAGCCTGGGCTACAAAGTGAGCCCAAAGCCAGCCTGAAATGCCTAGTGAGATTCTGTCTCAAAAAGACCAAAAAAAAAAAAAAAAGAATATGGTAACACGGGCGCTACATTTTGTGTTCTACACTTTTAAAATATGTCCTCTCACCTAGATTGAGTAATAGTGCATGTCTATGAGTTGTATAGGCTAAGTACTGGTTTCATTAGTTTTTGGGATTGTTTTTGTGGGTGCGTGTGGGATGTTGAGAAAAGATCTCACTTTGTAGCTCAGGATGGCCTTGGACTCCACTCTGGCCTCAAATTTGTGGCGATCTTCCTGCCTCAGGCCTTCACTAGTTGTATTGTCAGCACCTCCTGGTAGGAAGACTGTCAGGTAAATGTGTGTGTAATTTAGATAACCCAAGAAGAATATAAAAATATAACTGGTGAATAGGAATTCTCGCATACTGTTAGGGTTACAGGGGGATGTATATTATTGGTAATTTACAGTAATTTGATTAGTTTTTATAAGTTGGAATGTTGGTTTAAATTAAGTTCTCCTGTATTAAGTTCCTACTATACAAAGTAAGTCAGCCAGGGTTGGTGGCACATCCCTGTAATTTTAGAACTCAAAGAGATTGAGGTTAAAAAAAAAAAAAAAAAACAAGGGGGCCGGGGATTTAGCTCAGTGGCATAAGCGCCTGCCTGGCAAGCGTGAGGTCGCGAGTTCGATCCCCGGTCCCCCCCCCCAAAAAAAAACAAGGCAGAAGGATCAAAAGTTTGAGCCCAGCCCAGATAATTTAGTGATTTACCAAGACCCTTTCTCAAAATTAAAAGAAAATTTTTTTTAAAAGCCTGAGGATTCTAATTCCTAGAAACACAAAAACAAAGAAAAAATCTCATTTATCCTATATTATGTCATAGATAGCATAACTGTTGATGAAAAGATATTGGTTAGCACTGCCAAAGTCATAGATTTCAAACTGTTTATTTATGGGAGATTGTTTTCCCTTTATAAATTTTTTTTTAGTGTCTTGCTATGTAGTTCAGGCTGGCTTTGAACTCGCTTGTGTAACCCGGTGGCCTCAAACTCATAGCAGTCCTCCTGCCTCAGCTTCCTGAACATCGGGATTACAGGCCTACACTGATCAAATTCTGATGACACTTGCAGTACATTTGTTAACTTTGAAAAAGTTATAGTTAAAAAAAAAAAAAGAAAAAGTTATAGTTGAAATAAAATTTTATTTATTTATTTGAATTTTATTATTATTTTGTGCTACACTTGGTAGGCATGTGTTCTGGTGTTTTATTTATTATTTGGATTTGTTTTGTTTTGAGAAATGGTCTTTTTATGTACCAGCCTGGCCTTGAATTTATTTACTATGTAGCTCAGGCTGGCCTAGAATCTAGTGATCCTGCTGCCTCAGCCTCCAAAGTGCTGGGATTACAGGCATGCACTGCCACACCCAGCAGTTAGGATGATTTAAGAGTTTAGCTGCATTCCAGACCTTTTTATTTTATTCTGAGGCATGATTTTAATAAGTTGCCCAAACTGGCCTCAAACTTGCCTCAACTTCCCTAATAGCTGGGATTATCTGGCCAGAATGGTTGATGTATTTTATTTTGTTTTGTTTTGTTTTGTTTTGTTTTATTATTGTCTTTTTGAGACAGAGTCCTGCTCTGCAGTTCAGGCTGGTTTTGAGCTCACTTTGTAGCCCAGGCTGCTCCCAAACTCTCAATGACCCTCCTGCCTCAGCCTCCCAAGTGCTGGGATTACAGTTGTGAGCCATCACACCCGGCTGGATGATGCATTTTAATTTGTATGAGACTTCTGAGCAGAACACTGGGATTTTGAAATTTTGAATTTGAATCTCTGATGATTTCACAAAGCAAAAACCCCTGCTATCCTGGGAGACAATGATTTATGTATGTCTTTGGAGAGTTATAACTGAAGATCAGTAGCAGAGATACCAGAATGAACTATAGATTGATTTGAAACAGACTGGTTTGACAGTATTTGTTCCCACCATTGTCAACCAAATATCTTTTCAGTATCTGTGAAGCTCCTGATAGATACAATGGAGGCACAAAGAGTAGTAGATATTTTTAAAAGCCTGTGTGTGGACTGGGTTGTAAGAATGACAGAAGGACAAAGGGAACTGGCATCCCAAATCCAAGCATTGGAGTAAATTGTGGCAAGTTGCAAGTGACGTTTTAGCAACAGCCTGAGTTTTTAAATAAGAAATAAACTGGAAAACGTCTCGGTATGCTTTGTTGGGCATTTCCTAGCCAAACAGAGTGTAGTGATTATACTTTCCTACCTTAATTTTTTGAGCAAGTTTGAGCCAGCTCGTGAGCTTAGGCATTTTTCACTCTTGGAATACCCACGGGATGTGCTGTATTGCCATCAGCACCTTGTGCAAGCATGAAGCGTAGCCACTGGTCTGGTCTTACCCAAGTGGAGCAGGACCTAGGAGCTGGTATGAAAGACCGTGTCTTTCTCAGATCTGTTTCCTGTCCACTTAACCAGGGCCCTGAAGGTCAACCCGCGGAGCTCTGGGGGGCAGTAGGGTACGAGGTTAATGTATACTCGGACCCTGAGCTTGGGTTCTGCTCTTCAGAGGGGACTGGATGAGGGTGCAGTGGGTAACAGATCTGGATGGGGTTTGCAGCCCTGGCAAAGAGATGGATCTGGGCGGGAACTTGAGTTCTCTGAGCCGTCAGCCACCAAAAGTGCCAGTGAGTGGAAAGCGTCACATACTCTTGGTGGTGGGAATGTGAGCTGTCTTGTGGAGCACAGCTGTAGTCCAGCACTCAGGAGGCTGTAGCAGGAGGATCACTGAGAATTCTAGGATGGGATATACAGTGAGTTCGAGGCCAACCTGAACTACATAGTGAGCCCTTTCTCACAAAACAAAGCGAAACAGTACATTGATAAACCATAGGAGGCAGAGTATTTTTTAACTTAAAAGGTCAGTAAACTCATAAATGCAAAATGGACCTTTATGACTGAAAGAAAAATCATAGAAAGAATTAAAGCACACATTGCTAAATACAGTTTTTTTATGTGTGCTGTACATAGTGGATATATTTACTGTGTAGTTATGTTTTAACTGCCTTGTGTGCTACTATATATCTAAATTGTTTTCTTATTTTTCTGGATGTTGTTATATTATTTAAATACTTTCTAATGGGCCAGGAATTTATTTTATTTTTATTTTTTATTTATTTATTTTTTTGGGCCAGGAATTTAGCACAGTGGCATAAGTGCTTGCCTGGCAAGCATGAGGTCATGATTTCGATCCCCAGTACCAAAACAAAACAAAACAAAACAAAAACTTTTTGATTGCTGAATGATTTTTTTTTTTTTAAATTGAGACAGGACTTCACCATGTAGTTTAGGTTAGCCTTGAACTCATGGAGATCCTCCTGCCTCAGCCTTCCGAGTGCTGGAATTTGAATGATTTTTAAAGCAGTATTTTTTTTTTTTTAGGTTTTTCTTTTTTTCTTTTTTAAATTTTATTTTAAAGGGGATAAAATTAAACAACAGAACAGAACGGGACATAAGAAAGCATAAATTTCAAAGCTAGACAACCAGAGATCCTCACTATCTGTCATATTGTTTCTTGTTTTCTTCCAAATGGTTGTCCATATCTTTGCATATGGGGAGCTCATACTAAATACCATAGCCAATCTTTTCACAAGATGTGTAGTTCACTGGCTCCCACTTGCTAAGGTGGGG
>PVJX010018375.1:0-36647 GCA_004027295.1 Dolichotis patagonum
AAATAAAATAAAATAAAGAAACAGCTACTCTCACTTAGCTTCAAAGATTACGTATCAGCACCTCAACCAGCCCTATTTACACTGCTTAGAGCCAATTAGAGGGAAGAGGAAATGGCCTAGCTGGCTCCATACATAACAGTATATGACAGAGAGCCAGGTTTAGCCAAAGTGGAGATAATTGCTCTTTGTTGAGGGAGAGTTGTCCAGGTGGTCCTCCACAATCAGAGCCAACCACAATTTCTCACCCATTAGATCTCTCAAGTATGAATTAGGAGCCAGTTTTCCATGGTCCTAAGTGCAGAGCGCACATATCAAACCTTTAGGAAGCCCCACTGAAACCCCTCTTTTGGTCTTTGTTGGAAGAGAGAAATGATTTGCAGTCTACCAACAGTCTCAGAAATGCATTTTAAAAAAACAAATCCCATATATATCCCTCTTTTTTCTCAAACAATTAATAATCTCAGTGTAAGCAATGGTTGCTGGCCATCCTGCATTAAACTAACTCCCAGAGAGTAATTGATCTCACAATCAACTATAGTGTGTAGCATCTATGTTTTTGGCTTCTTATTCAAAGTTTCTATGTTGACATAAAAGGATATCTTTATAAATTAATGATAAGAAAAAATTTCTTTAAGATACAAAATTACACAAAAAACATAAGACTGAAAGGTTGACACTAAAATTAAGAACCTCTGATTTCCAAAGATACCATTCTCTTCCCTATTAGAAGATACTGTATTTAAACCATGTATAACTAGAAACAAATTAACATCCAGAATATATAAAGAAAATACCTACACACAGCAAAAGAAACAACCAAAAGAATGAAAAGACAAAAATACCTACACACAGCAAAAGAAACAACCAAAAGAGTGAAAAGATGATCTATAGAATGGGAAAAAGTTTTGTCAACTATTCTTCAGGAAGGTGACTAATTCTAGAAAATATAAAAATTTTTGTAAAAAATAGACCCCGTAAAAAAAAGACCCAATCAAAAAATGCTCAAGTAAAATATAAAGACACTTCACAGAAAAAGAATTACAGATGCCTAGTAAATACTTGAAGAAATATTCAACATTGCTGGTCATTAAAGAAATGCAAATTAAAACTGAGATTCCATCTTACCCCAGAAAGAATGACTATCATCAAGAAATCATATAATAACAAATGCTAGCCAGGCTGCAATAAAAAGAAACTCTTCTACATTTTTCAAGGGATTGTAAACTAGTGCAATCACTATGGAAATCAGTATGGTGATTCCTCAGGAAATTTGAAGTAGAAATTCCATTTGCACTGACTATCCCCTTCTAGGTATCCTACTGTTAAAGACCTCATGTTACAGTGATACGTGTATACCTATGTTTATAGCAGCACAATTCATAGTAGCTAAATCTTTGAAGTGGCCTGTATGTCCCTCAACAAATTGACATGAAAATGTATTTATACACAATGGTGTACTGCTCAGCCATAAAGAAGGACAAAATTGAGACACTCCTAGGAAAATGGATGCTTGAGACCATATTGTTAACTAGACACATAGACTTTAATGACATATGGTTTCTCTTATATGAGAAACTCAAAGTACTGATAAAGAGCAAAATAAAAGATAATTAGCAGGAAGTGGGGAGATAGATCTTTCTCAAAGAAGAAAGAGATGGAAGGTGGGGTAGGGGTGGGAAATAGAATGATAAAAGGAATTGAGATGTATTATGTACATATACCAGCTCCCCACAAGTAATGTAAACATTGTATACTACAAATATGTACTAATAAAGTGATGTGGAAAGAAACAAGCAAGATATGTGAACATGGGCAGATTAAAAACAACCAGATCTTGTGTATATAATGGGAGAAATATAACAGCCATTGAGACAAACAGGTAGGGAAAAGTGATCTACCTGGGAACGAGCAGTGGGCATCAGAGCAGGTCCAGCTAGAGAAAAGCAGCCACGAACTTGATTGCATTCATGGGTAGGCCAGGGAAGTGGCTGATGATGAGACAGTGGCTGATCCCCACAGTGGGGTGTCTTCCTTGCAGAGGTGTAATGGCCTGGAGTGGACCCACTGAACCGGAAGTTAAGGGGGCGCTGGCATTTTGCCACCCACATGAGGCCCTCAACGTGGTCCCGTGTGTGGATGGTGTACAGTTGTCCAGGGTCCTTGAACCATGTGGGCCTATGGAGCGGCAGAGGCTTAGTCCCAGGCAGTGTTGCCTGAGCGGTGGCCACATCCTCATCCTGGCTCTTTGGGAACATTAAATCTTCAAAGTAGGAAACTCCCAGCAGACGTGATTGACACAGGTTTCACAGTAGAGATTTATGGAGAGACCCCACTGTGTATTTGAGACCCCACTGTGAATGCGTATCAGCCCCTTTCCTCCAAGCACATCTCCCAGGGTTCCAGTACCCTGTATGTCTTGGGCAGTGATACTGCACAGACAAATCCACAGGAAGGAAGAAGCTGTTGTGGTTTGTGTCTAAATGTCCCACTAAAGCTTCATGCATATCTCACTGAATACTTTACAAGTTTTCTGTTTTGTTTTGTTTTTTCATACTGGGTTTCAAACTCATGACCTTGTACCTACCAGACAGGGGTTTAAGCCACTGAGCTAAATCCCCAGCTACTTCATTGAACACTTGCATCACCAAACTCCTACATCACTAGAGACAGAAGCAGATCATCTGGTGTGACATAGATCAGTAAAGCCTTGTGGGGTCAATTTTGTCTTCCAGAGAGATGAATCCCTGAAGGGACCTGGACAAGTTAATTTCCCCTACCTATAGTGGCAGCAAAGGGCCAAACATCATAGATACTCAGTGAACAACTAGAGGATGATGATTTTTTGTGTGTGTGCATAGTTACTGTTAGCAATTTTGTATAAAAAAGGACTTTAAAAAAACTCTCTCACCATTTTTGTTCTTAACCTGATGCTTTTCTTTAATATTCAGATAAAGAGTGAATATTCTATATATAATATTGAATCTCCATGGAATATACAGGTTATTTTGAAAGCTTCATTTTGATTTTTTTTTCAGCACAATTCATAATAGTGAAATCTTGGAGGCAGCCCAAATGTCCATCAACTGATTAATGGGTAAAGAAAATGTGATATTTACATACAGTCTTTGTTACTTTTCTGGTTGTTTGAATGAAATGCCCAACATTCTCAAGTTAAAGGTTGAGTGGTTTATTTAAGCCCACAGTTTGTAGAGGTTTAAGATCATAGCTGGTTCTAAGGCAGAGTGGCAAGACAGCGGCATATCACAGAGGAGAAATGGTTTATGGTGTGGCAGGCAAGAATCAGTGAGAAGAAAGCTGCAGCTTGCCTTTCTTCTTTCTCCTTTTATAATCCATCCAGGCTATAAACCTATTGATTGATACTGCCCACATCCAAGGTGAGGCTTTGATTATTCCTACCCAAAACTAGCTAAAACTATCCATGGGCTAATTTAACACCACATATCCTTAATCCCAGTATCCCTGGTCCCTAGATCCAGCCATCTCTGAAAAGCTTCTACATATGTGTGCATTAGACTTTGGGTGGGACATCTAGACACAATAATTTCCTCACTTATTTGAGTTGTAAACTTTCACAGATACAAATGGACCTTGCATTATGGAATTTCATAGATGCAAACAATCACAGAAGTAGCTTACATGTTGCTGGGCACTGTCACAGTTGTGCTGCTATACACTCACTGGACAGTGTGATAGTGTGCAATAATACTGCTGAGTTAGAGACTTATTGTATCTGTATTCAGCTTTTTATTTTTTTAAAGAGAAGAATATATTTATTGAAAGAAATAAAACTTCTGTCTGAGAGAGACAGAAGGGGTCCCAAGTGGGTTGTCCTGGTATTTTATTCTTTACACTGTATATTTGTGTCAAAGGTGTATAAGACTCACTTTGCAGAATGAATCTAACTTACAAAATGTTCTCCCAGAATAGAACTTGTTCTTAAGTCAGGTACTTACTGTACAAGTCATAACACACACAATGGAGTACTGCTCTGCCACAAAGAAAACAAACTGGGGCTGGGGATTTAGTTCAGCGGCATAAGTGCCTGCCTTGCAAGCGTGTGGTCATGAGTTCGATCCCCAGTACCGATTAAAAAAAAAAAAAGAAATACAAAGAAAACAAACTTGAGTCCTTTGTAGGAAAATGGATGCACCTTAAGACCATAATCTTGAGTGAAATAAATCAGACATACAAACTTAAATATCATATTGCTTCTGTTACATGAGAAAGCCAAAATGTAAATAAATATCAAAGTAAAAGACAGAAAATTATAAGTAGGGAGCTAGAGCTTTCTCAGAGAGGAAAGGGATTAAAAAATGGAGAGAGGGAAAGGGTAGGGGATGAGAAAATGAATTGGGATGTGTTATATTTATGTATCAACTCCACACAACTGATGTAAATATTATGTACTGTAAATGTGTGCCAAAAGAAAAAGAGAATCAAGAGATGGTTGGAGGAGGGAAGGAAAAAAGGGAAGGGAATGACAAGGAAAATTAAAATGTGTAATGTGTATTTACCAACTTCTCACAAGCAATGTAAGTATTGTATAGTATGTATATGTACTAATAAAAAATAAAATAAAGAGCCAGATAAAAGCTACACAACGGTAAATAGAGGAATAGAGGGAAGGGGATCAAGAGATAGAGAGGGTAAGGAAGGGGATAAAAATAGAAATTAACCGGTATTATATACATGTACCAACTCTATACAAGGATTGTAAATATTATGTGCTACAAACATGTACTAATAAGTAGTATCTATAAAGAGTAAAGAGTACCTATTAGATCAGTAGGTTAAGATGGACAACTCAATAAAAATTAGAGCCAAATGCTTAACTAGGAGCATTTGGCCCTAATTTCAAAGTAGCAAAATTACACATGACCAAAACCCTATAAATTATAATGATGGAAAGGCAAATTGAAATAAAAATAGTAGTTAAATATAAAAAGTGTAATTCCACACTCAACAGATTTACAAACATATGAAAGTCTGAAAACATTAAGCATTTGTGAGGAACAGAGCAATAAGAATTCCTATATACCATTGATAGGAATATAAATTGATATAAGTCCTGTGAGAAGCATTTGGTAGTGGTTCTTAAATTCAGCATGCAACCTACAATCCAGTAGAGAAACCATACACATACACTCCAGGACACCTGTACAACATTGTTTGTGATTGCCATAAATAAATAACCCAATCATCTTTCTATGAGGGAGCAGGTCTAAATGTTCATTAAGAGAATGATGGATAGTAAATTGTGTTATTTTATATTATAGGATATTTCATGACTACAGAAAAAACATATCAACAGATGAAATGAATTTTAGAATCTTACAAAGTTTTAAAAACAAAATAAAAAAATCAATATTATTTAGGACCTGTTTGTGATAAAACTCAAAATGAAACAAATAAGTCTAAAAAAATCCAACATAGTGGTGACCTCTCTGAGAGGCAAGTGAATGATATGAGAAAGAGTTCTCAGAGAATTCAAAAGCACTCTAATGGGCTGTGTCTTGAGAAACATTCTCCATCGCAGGTGTCTCTTTCCACATTATGTTTCATAGATCCCATAGGATGTATATACCTAATCAGTGTTATTGCACTCTGTATGCTAATTACAATTATATGGCCATCATGTATACCATGTATAATTCATATCAATATTCAGCGTGTTAATTAGCATTACATATACTATATTTATAAATTATATTTATATAATATATTTTATATATTACTATATAGTATATATACTATATAGTAATTATAATAGTAAATTATATTTATATAATATATATTTATATATTACTATATAGTATATTTCACAACAGGCTAAGTGAGGAAATGACAGCAAAACTTTAAGTGTTTACAAGCACCCACATAGGTTAAGTTACTGACTCACAGAAGAGATTATATTTGTCCTAAGTGTTAATCCAACTTCTGCTGTCATGTTTGTTATTTAAATGGTTATCCTTTACATATGAAAATTAGGGAAATGTGTGTTTTGTCTTGACACAGTCACTGGATATTGCTAAAGGGCTATGGAAAACACAACCTTCCCTTTATCAAAGGATTCTGAATTACTAAATCAGACTTCAAAGGTTGGAAATATTAAGGATAAAAGCCCAAAATGCAGGTACAGGAAGGATATCATCAAAAACTACAAAGGAAGTGGTACTGACTAATGATGCCTGAATACTTAATGCGAACAGTTGACATAGTTAAAACTTGAGCGTTATAGTTTTGACACCTATTTGTCAATAATATAACAATGTTAAATCTGTAGCGTTTATCCTTTCAAGGGCATCTGAAACTAGGCTGAAATTTCAAGAACTGAAAAACAATGCAAACATTCCGAACATTCTAAAAAATTTATTTAAATTTAAAAATCACAAGTTTCTGATTTAAGTACAGCTGTCCCTCAATGTTTATGAGTTCCATATCTGTGTATTTGACTAAGCTTGGATTGAAAATTGCATGTATAGCTAACATGTATAGACATTGTTCTTTTCATTATTCCCTGAACAATGCATTATAACAAGAATTTAGACAGCACTTATGTTACAGTTGAGTAGATCAAAAATAGTTCAGGTTCTTGAGTACAAAAAATGAATTGCCAAGCATATACCTCACAGTATGTAGTAAGGAGATGCATTTATTGAAAATCACAAGGACGGTAGCAGGAACAGGGAGGAGGGCAAAGGCAAAAAGAGGGTGAAAGCCAAAAGGGACTCAAGGGCAAAAGGAGAACTTGACTCAGTGCAAAGGGAAAAAGGATACTCAATAGCCCAGGCTTCCGGTGTTTATACTGTCAGATACCACTGACCCATGGTTCTCCCACTGTCTATCTGTCTGTCTGTATGTCTCTCTCTCTCTCTCTCTCTCTCTCTCTCTCTCTCTGATGTCAGCAAACTGCATGCCCTCTTAAATTTAAGCCTGGATACTTCTTAGGGTGGTCTTTGGTTTATCATTGAATGGAGAGAAGGGAAATGGCTCACAAAACTTCCATATGTTAGGATTATGGAAGTATAGTTAGTTAATCATTAGGGTAGTATGGCATATACATTTGAATGAAAGGAAAGGAATGATTCAACTCCCTTGTTTCTAACTGTACAATTCCTCCTGATAGCTCTGATTCCCAAAAATCTTTGAGATGAGTTGAGGAAGGAAGTTCTGTCTTCTGTGGCTACTTCCAGATGGATGAGGCATTGGACTACCTGAATGGACAAATAAACCCTTGCCCTGATTGTTCTAGGAGATCAAGGGAGCCAAACCCTTCCTTAAAGAATTTTTAATGAGCCATAAATATGAAAGCAGGTTCTGATCTTGAATTATGGTCACCACCAGTGGTTTGATGGTATTTTAGACCTATTATCAAAAGAATTATAGTCTTCTTTTAGGGACAAACATAATCCCTTTGTTTCAGCTGTTAGGAGATCTAGTCCCCTCCAGTGCTGTATGGCCCTGATGCTCATCAGTCCATCTAGTCTTGAAGGCAGTACCTTGGCAAGTTCCTCTACACTGTCAGTTCAAGTTCTTAGTGGGCATGGATTTCATCCACATGATCACTTGGGGTTTGGAAGCCTCTAGATGAGAATAAACAGACTTTACCAAGAGATTAAGGCACATATGACCAGAGCATGAGCACTAGAAAGCAATGGTAGATGGGAGAAGGAGCCACATCAGGTGCTGTTCTTAAGGGATTGAAACAATGTTTGTAATCAGCTGTCTCCTAACTATGTCTACAGGCATAGCTAGAAACTGTCAGCAAGGGGCAGTCACTGGAGTCTCCTTTTATATTTAGTCTATATTGGTACTATTTTCACATGTCTTTGATTATACTCCCTTGCTGGGTGTTCAAAACCAGGTTGAAGAGAGACCTGTGTCAACTGAAATTAACCTGTTTCTGTCTATTAAAGTCAGTTAAGTCTCCTCAGGCATTACTTTTGGAACCATGTATAGAATTTTTCAGCTCAGTGTCTTGACACTGATGGTTAATGGTCTTGCTTGATCATGTGACTTCCTGTAGCAAGATGAAAAGTTTTTCTCCTTTGATGACCCTCCTGTTCAGCACACTGTGTACTGGTTGACTCCTGTCCTCTGGAGTCCAACAATTTTGCTCAGGGGGTTGAGTGACTCACCAAAGTTGTAGTATCCTGTCGAGAGGTTCCCTCAAATCCTGGGTTCTTATTGATCCTGGAAGGTCAAGGCCAAACTATTGGCTGCCTTTTAAGCCCAGTTACATTTTATCTTTTGTCTCCAAGCCTTAGTTTTTGAACACCCAGAAAGTCAGTTGCACCAGTACTGAAGTGGGAGTGGTGAGCAAAACTATCATAATCTTATCTGGATACCAAGCACTTTGAAATATGAAATACAGTACAGCAAGGGGATTGTTATTTCTTACCAATCATAGTTGTTTTAGAAGTTAAATCCCTGCAAAATATTAACAATTACAAAGTTTTACAAAGAAAAAATTTGAGATCAAGACCCACACATAGCATTTCAGCCTGACAATCATGATGACATTATCTTTGAAATACATTTAAATGTCCATTTTAGTGTCAAATGGCTTTTTTAGTCAATCACCTCCATCTGGTCACAAGACATTAAATGACATGAAGAAACTCTCATCTAATTTACTATCCTTCAATAGAATGCCATCACCTATAAATGTACCTTAGAAGTTTATAATGTCTAACCTTTAATTTTTAGTGTGTGACATTGTCTGGACTGCTCAGTGCCTGGCGTCCCTAAGTGTAATGGCACATATGTAACATACACATAACATAACTTTTAAATATCACCATGTGGCTGGTGGTGTCATGTGTTCTTGAGATGCACAACTTATCACAAGCTGTTGGAACACAAATAAGAGAAAAGCAAATATATGAGTCTAATAGAAACATTTATCACCCTAAATAAACCTACTCTTATATCTTTGAAAACTTGTATACCCAAAAAGCATGCATACATTTAGTACACCATGAAATCAGCCATAACAAGTATCACGCACCTAAATGGAAATCTTTGTTCCTTAGTTTTGTACCAAGACTATCTTCTAATAGGAAAATCTTATTGCTTTACCCACAGTAAACCTGACCTTCAACATATTACAACAATATGTTTAGCAACAATATATTTAGCAAGATGTTTATTGGGGTGTGTCTGGAAGGCAAAAAAATTATTAGAGAAGTCCAATTAGTGAATAAAGACTAGAATAATGTTTCCAGGCAGTTGCTCTTTTATTCATCACAGGGAGTTTTGTCCAGCAGTTTTCAGAAGCCTAAGAGGTCCACATTTAGTTATGTTAATAGAATATTCTGTTTTTAGATGACCTATGAGAGCTGGATCATAACAATTAACACATTTTTGATCAATGAAAGACACCCAAGTCATTGTACATAGACAACAATAGGCATTGTATTTGTAAAATCAGTCTTGACAGCATTTTAATTGTCTGGCAACCTGGGTAGAAGCATTTCCTTAACTCTTAAAACACTTATTTTATCTATAAGCTGCCTTCAATTGTAGACATACATCTTTTAACCTATATAAATTGGTTTCCATGGGAATCCCAAAAAAGCAAAAAGAAGAAAAAGGAATTATTTTGCTCAAACAAAACTCCTGTAGGTGTTGCATTTGGACAAATTGCATTTGCACAAATTGGACAATTGCACTTGCACAAATTGGACAGGTAATCAGACATGCACACATAAAACAATTGTTTATAAACCAGAGTGCACTTGGATATGTTTCATCATGGCCCTTTTATGAATCAGATACAAGTATTATTTTAGCAAGTGTAAACAAGACAGTAGTAAGACTATTCACACAATCCACCTAGAATAGGGCAAACTATTTTACCTATTTGGTTCACCGGAGTGGTTGGAGTTTTCTCTCCTGAAAATAAACTTGAGGTTATCTATTGGTTCACAGGTATATGAAGTTTGTGCTCCTTCTTCATCTTCTAGTTTCTCAGGTAATTTGAGTTTTACCCTGGAGAGGTGAATCCAACTATCTATTCCTTGTATCTCAATGACCAAAGAAGTGCTTAATAGGGTTTGAAGAGTTTGTATTAGGTTATATTTTCCTGATGGCTCTGCCACAGTCTGTGTCTGAGGGTCCCTAAAGTTGAAATGAGGAACTTACTAAGCTCTTTAAAATAAGTATATAGATTTGCTGACTTCTGTCATAGAAAAAGAATTTTCAGAATGTGTCAGTAAAAGAAACATGAGAAAGATTTGCTAGAAGTAGATATAAGACGCACTCAAGAGTAAAGTGCAGGTGCTCAAAGAAATGGGGCACACTACAGTTGGAAACTGGGAAGCTTTTATACACTTTGGAAAGTGGAAATCTGTAGAATTTAATAATCTATTAGTCTTAGTCTTAGTCTTAGTCTTAGTCTTAGTCTTAGTCTTAGTCTTACTCGCAGTCTCAATCTCAGTTTCAGTCTCATTTGGTGGGAGAGACTGAGTGAGATAATATGGTCTATTCCTAGGGAAAATCCCAAAAAGATGCTGTATTCATGGGTGCAAGAGAACTATTTGCAAGCAAGAGGGAATGAACAGAGCCATTTGTGGCTGAAAGGAATTTGTTCAGGTTTGCTGTTTTGGGAGAAGGAAAAGTAAATAAACTGGGCTTGTGTTCTGAGGATGCAGGTTTTCTTTAAAGTACACATTTAAATTTTTGATTTCCTCATCTCCTTTCCTTATCTAGTTCTCATTTGTCCTCTACTTCATCATGGTTATTGAATGCCAAATAAGCTTCATGACCAATTGGCTTATTGTAATTGTGGGCCCCATTTAGGGTTTTGGAGTCTTTTCCTAGTATCTGAAGCTGAAGTACTGGCTTAGGATAATATGACCTTCTCCAGACTCAGTGCCTAAATTAGTGTATTTATGGGGGGACTCTTCAAGTTAAAGCTGAAAAGCAACAGGGTTCTCACTGAAAGCCTGACTAACAGACCTGAGCTTATCATAGTTCACAAGTCTGTGTGTCCTTTGTTGCATGCCAGCTAAAATGGCCATGATGTATAGCGTTCATTTAGCTTAGTGTTATAATTTCACTCAGGCTTTCCTGAGATCTGAGTGATGCCATAGTCAGTTGATTATTAGAGGTTGAAGCTGCAAAGGCTTCACCATTGGCCTGCTTTGTAGCCTTTATAATCCTTTTCCTTTGTGCAATAAGAAACAAGGATGCATTGAATGTCTCACCAGGCTAGATCAAAAGCCATTGTCAGGGTTTGGAAACTGTCAGCAAACATTTCAGGTTCCTCAGAGAATCTACCCAGTTTTTCCTTGCATTGCTGAATATCCATCTCTGGAAAACGAACTACCACATAGACTGTAGCATTGGTGCTTGCCACTCCTTGATGAGGTAGACCAGTGGTGGGCTTAGATGTTGGGTTCCCTGAGTCTGTGGCTCTATGGTAAATAGACCTAGACCTAGTCTAGGGTGGGCCCAGGAGGTGGCCTTTATTCCTGAGGGTACTACCAGGGCAAGTTCCTGAGGAGGCAGTCTGTGGGAAGGAAGAGCTTACAGGAGGGAGTCCTCAACATCAGCTCCCATGTAATAATGCCTTAGGGTACAGATCTAACCTCTGTTAGAGAGCCATGAAGACTTAAATATAAAGCACCTCGGACCATTTGTCTTATTTCTTACAATAGAGATATAATTGAAATATGGTGTTATATTTAAGTCTGTCAAGGGGTGACCAGATCTCATTTTCTCCAAGTGATCTATCTAGGCCATTTGTTATTACATCGGGATAGAAGACTATCTCTTTCAAGGGTCTTAGTGTGGGACTCATCCCAGAGGTTAAGAAGACATCTGAGTGGGGACTCAGAAAGACAAGATGAGGCCATTCGCATCTATAGATAAGAGGAACAACAATTAGGGTCTAGGTTTAGCCCCCAGGTATTTAATTTGGTGAGGCTACACTTCCATCCAGGGGCATTTCCTTCCTGGGATTTAACCCTGTATGGTTGAATTTCCTTTTAATCCCCCCAGGGCTGAATTCATTTAAAGCCATCAGGACTCCACCCTGATTAGGCTGAATTCCATGGAACTAGAAGTCTCCAACCCAAAGTGAGTACTGGTGCTAATTCTTTGGACCCACTGGATTTCTCCTACCAACACACCTCATCTTCTGGTTGATGAGCCTATACATGGAATACATTACTGGCTAATGTCCCTCTGTCAATCAAAAGGAAATAAGACCCCAAAACTCTTCTCACTAAATTAAACCATAAAACACACATGTGGCAACAGAATCTCAAAATAAAAACCAGGCAATATGCCCTTTTAGACAGCACTATAGGGACTGGGGATATAGCTCAGCAGCAGGGCACCTGCCTGGCAAGCACAAATCCTAAGTTCAATTCCTGGTACCCCTCCCCACAAAATAGATAGCATTATAAACATAAAGCTATTGTTATTGTAATGAAACCAAAACAGTAAAGAAGGAGAGCAAACTAACATGAGCAGGCTACCCCAGGGAGCAGCAGCTCTGCAAGGATGGGCAAAGGAGACAAACAAATCAGTTACTTCCCACGCAGGAAGACACTGTACCTCTTTTCCCTGTTTTCTTGAGTTATCCAGAACTAAAAACTAAACAAATGGAACACTCTGGTACATTGAAGCCTGAGGGGAAGAAGGGATTGGAAAAGGAAAAAGAAAATCACTAAACCCGTGGAAAGGAAGTACTCCACTATAATGCATGGCCTACAGTTAATCACAAACACCTTTGGCAATACAGAGCTGCCCACATTCAGAGAAAGCTGCCAAGTACTCCACAGAGTAAAGCAACAGTTCTCCACCAGAGCTCAGGCTCATCCATCCTGGTCCTGTGCTGGGGGCAGCTACACCAACGCATCTGTCCACTGACAGCCTTTTCTCCTGCTCTGGCAGCCCTTTTCCTTGCTCAGCTCTGCTCATGCCCATCCCCCTGAAGCATGTTCTACAGCCTCCAAGGTAGACTTTTCACACTGTGTGGATCAAAAATGGAAGAGAAGCCCAACTGATTGGCAGGCCCCCTACTGTCCCCCATAAGGACAGAAGCCCTTTGTCCCACAATCCAGTCTTCTCCTGTGGCTACTGGTCTGCTTCTCTTCCTAAGAATCTATTTTTCACCAGGAAAGGAAGAGAGAGAATGGCTCCCCAAAAGAGTGGGGAGTTACCTTCCTTGCTGGTTGTCTGGTTGCCCACTACTGCTGAGGTCTTTGAAAGTCTCTGGGTTGCTGACACCTTTAATGTCTGGTGAGGTTTCTGGGCTACTGATGCCTCCAATACCTAATGAGGTCTCTAGGCTGGTGTGTGATAAAGTCCCTTGGCTCATTATCTGGAGAGCCTTGGTAAAGTCCTCCTGGATTGTCATGTCAGATGTTAGAGTTGAGTGGGCCAAAAATAGTCCAGGTTCTTGTGTGCAACAAGGGAAGAACTGACAAACATACACCTTGCAGTTTGTAGTATGTAATATGTAGCTAAGTTTATTGACAATCAAGGGACAGGGGCAGGAACAAAGAAAGAGTTGTGAAGGCAAAAAGAAGGTGAAAGAAAAAAGGCACTCAAAGGCAAAAGGAGAATGAGACTTAACTGCAAAGGGAAAACCAGGGACTAAATAGCCCAGGCTTCTGGTATTGATAGTGTCAGGCACTAAGTTGCCTCCCACTGTCTCTCTTTGAAGTTAGCAATCTGTGTGTCCTCCTGAATTTAAGCCCAGATACTCCTTAGGGTGGTTTTTGGTTTATGGTTGAATGGAGAGAAGGGAAGTGGCTCACATAACTTCCCTGTCTTAGGATTATGGAAGTGTGGATAATCATTAGGGTCATGGGGCATCCACATTTGAACAAAGGCGAGTGACTCAGCTCCCTAACTGTACCACTTACATAGTATGACCATCATCATGAAAAACCCTATGAAAAGCATCAAGCAACGGTATGGGCTAGAAAGCTTCCAAAAGTTTTTGGAAGTTGAGACTCAGGAGATGCCTCAGTGGTAGAGAATGTGGTTAGCATGTATGAATACAGAGAGCTTTTCCCAGTCCTCATCAGAGTCCAAGAAGTTTATATTTGTAATTATGTGGAAAAATCATTGGAATCACAGCAGGTTAATTCCAATCTACCACTTCCAGTGCAACCCATGGCAAGAATAAAGACACTAACACATATGTATGGTTATAGGGAGCCAAGGAGGTCCTAAGTCCAGCTTAGATTGTGGTTCATTGGAACAAAGGCCCCCACCCAGAGCCCAAATTGTATTTTATTAATTCATGAAGAAGGGAGTGACTTGAGGGTGAATGTCTGTGAGAATGGCAGGAATTATATTAGTACTATGAGCTGGGCTAGCTAGGAGGCCTGAAAGTACCTCTGCAATATGCAGAGAGAAGGAAATGCAGAAAGACCAATCTGCATAACACAACTGAGTAGCATCTAATGTTTAGGGGCAGTGCTTCAGCTCTAATATGCAAACTTTTCTGCCCTGGGAAGTCATAGCCTTTTATATAGAGGTTGGAACCCAGTTGACAGCCCTAGCGCCATGGCTCTTTATCCTGTCCTGTTTTGGGGAATCATGGGACAAGGAAACAGCTACTGTCACCTAGCTTCAAAGATTATGCATCCGCACCTCAACCAGCCCTATTTACATTGCTTAGAGTCAATTAAAAGGAAAAGAAAATGCCCTAGCCAGCTCTTTACACATCAGTACATGGCAAGAGGGCCAGGGTTAGCCAACGTGGAGATAATTGCTCTTTGTTCAAGGACAGGGGTCCAGGTGGTCCTCCACACATGAAGAGATAGATTAAAGCACCTAAAGAAAATAACAACAAACAAATAGACAAAGGGAAACCTCCAAAAGCAGAAAGAAGAGCTTGTTAGAGTGACGTCTATCAGAAACAGAAGTTTCTAGGACTATAAACAGAGAGTAAGAGAGAAGAGAGCACAGGAAGAAGAGAATACCATTATCACAGGGTCTGAGAGATTTTGACTATGGTATTTTATTATCCTAAGGTAACTGCAGTCTAGTGTTCTTTTTTTTTTTCAACCAAAAGGTAGGTTTCTTTTCAGTCCTCAAGCCTGTTTAAAGTACTTGCTCCCCTATAGATTTTTGTCATTTTTCTCTTAGATTTGCTGCATCATTCCCCTACCACATTTCTTTTTCACAAAAGACCCTGGTCTAGATTGTGATGAGTGTTGTCTGACAAGTGAGACAAAAAGATCCTGATATTCCTATCTAGATTTGGATGAATAAACTGTGGCTGCGACCTCCCCTTTCCCTACCAGAACTCGAGTTCTAGCAAAGGTGGCTCTCTTCTTAGAAATCACCAGCAAGGGCTGGTATTTAGCTCAGTAGCATAAGCACCTGCCTGGCAAATGCGAGGTTGTGAGTTCAATCCTTGGTACGAAAAAAAAAAAAAATTAACACATTTCTAAGAATAACTTGCATTCTGATCTAATTCAAAATAACCGCATTCTGATCTTTATAATATAAGTGTTTCTCTCAACATTATTTAGTAGAGAAGCCATGCCGGATCTGGAAGGAGCACTTTGAGAAGCCAGTTCACCCTTCTGGTAAGCCAAACAAACCATACAGGGCCCAAGAAGAAAGAAGTCAGGTCACTCGCCCCATGTGCTGACCAGCACACAGGCTGAGAATCAAGAACTCCCCTCCACGCCCACCACTCCATAAGCAGTGGTCTGGTTTGGAGGACAGGCTGAGTTGACAGCAACTGAGGCACAAAAACGAGTAAATACTTGTACTATTTGATTGACTTTTCAGGCCTAAGGCAGGTAGTCTGAGGATCTACTAACAGGACTACAGGATATGCTCAAGTTGCCTCCATTTACCTATAAAGGCCTCAAGGTCATCCTTTTTTATAGCCGAGTAGTATTCCATGGTATAAAAATACCACATTTTTTTATCCACTCTGCAGTTGATGGGCATTTTGGTTGTTTCCAAGGTTTAGCTATCACAAGTTGTGCTACTATGAACATGGGTGCACATATATCACTGTGACATGACATTTTCAATTTTTCTGGGAATATACCCGGGGGGGGAATAGCTGGATTGAATGGAACTTCCAATCCTAGTTTTTTGAGGAATCTCCATACTGATTTCCACAGTGGTTACACCAGTCTGCACTCCCACCAACAGTGGAGCAGTGTTCTTTTTTCTCTGCATCCTTGCCAACATTTGTTATCAGTTGTTTTCTTGATGGCAGCCATTCTTTCCAGGGTGAGATGAAATCTCAGTGCTGTTTTAATTTGCATTTCTCGAATGACCAGTGCTGGTGAACATTTCTTCATATATTTATTTACCATTTGTATATTTTCATCTGAGAACTGTGTGTGTTCATCTCAGACATCTATTTTTGGAGAGGGTCTTTGAATTTGGGGGGCTTGATGTTTTTCAGTTCTTTATATGTTCTGGATATAAGTCCTTTGAGGCATTGTTGGCTAAAATTCTTTCCCATTCTGTGGGTTTTCTTTTTACTTTGTTTGTGATTTCTTTTGAAGTGCAAAAACTTTTTAGTAATATGAGATCCCACTTGTTGATTCTTTGAAGTATTTCCCATGTAGTTTGCATTTTATTCATGAATTCTTTCCCTACCCCTATGTCTCCAAGATTTTCACCTACTTTGTCCTCCAGTAGATTTAGTGTTTCTGTTTTAATATTTAGATTTTTGATCCATTTTGACTTTAGTTTACTGTATGGTGATACGCACGGGTCTATTTTCAGTCTTCAGCATGTGGAAAGCCAATTTTTCCAACGTCATTTATTAAAGAGGCTATCCTTCCTCCAGTGAACATGTTTAGCCCCTTTGTCAAATATAAGGTGGTTGAGTGTCTTTGTGGCAGTGCTTGCATCTTCTAATCTGTTCCATTGATCCTCAGGTCTGTTTCTTTGCCAGTACCATGCTGATTTTATGACTGTGGCTTTGTAGTATAGTTTCAAGCCAGGAATTCAGATGCCTCCTGTCTTGCTTTTGTTGTCCAGAATCGCCTTTGCTATTCTAGTTTCTTCTGTTTCCAGATGAATTTTAGGAATATTTTCTGTAGATCTGTAAGTTATGTTAATGGTATTTTGATTGGGATTGCTTTGAATCTGTATAACAGTTTTGGGAGTATGGTCATTTTCACAAGTTGGCTCTTCCCAACCAAGAGCAAGGAATATCCTTCCATTTTCTAATATCCTCTTCAATCTCCTTTTATTAGAGTAGTATAATTTTCAGCATATAGGTGTTTTACATTTTTGATTAGGTTGATTCCTAGGTATTTCAATTTTTTAGATGCTATTGTGAAAGATGATATTTTCTTAATTTCTCTCTCATGGAGTTTTTTGTTTGTGTACAGGAATGCTATTGATTTTTCAGTGTTGACTTTGTACCCAGCTACACTACTGAATTTGTTTATTACCTCTAGTAGTCTTTTAGTGGAGTTTTTGGGGTCTTCTATGTAGAGGATCATGGCATCTGCAAATAACGATAATTTAACTTCTTCTTTTCTTATTTTTATGCCTTTTATTTCTCCCTCTTGTCTGATTGCTCTGGCTAATATTTCCAGAACTATATTGAATAGGAGTGGTGATAGTGGACATCCTTGTCTTGTTCCTGATTTTAGAGTGAAGGCTTTCAGTTTCTGTCTATTTAGTATAATGTTGGCTGTTGGTTTGTCATAGATGGCCTTTATGAGATTGAGGTACATATCTATTCTGAGTTTCTGTAGGGTTTTTGTCATCAAAAGGTGTTGGACTTTATTGAAAGCTTTTTCTGCATCTATTGAGATGATCATGTGATTTTTATTTTTGGCTCTGTTGATGTGGTGTATTACATTAATTGATTTGCATATGTTGAACCATCCCTGCATTCCTGGAATAAATCCCACTTGGTCGTGGTGTAAAATCTTCTTGATGATTTGCTGCATTCTATTTGCCAGTATTTTATTGAGAATATTTGCATCAATGTTCATTAGTGAGATTGGTCTATAGTTCTCTTTTTTGGTTGGGTCTTTCTCTGGTTTTGGTGTCAGAGTGGTACTTGCCTCCAAGAATAAGTTAGGGAGAACTGCTTCTCTTCAATTTCATTGAAGAGTTTAAGGAGTATTGACATTAAATCTTCTCTAAATTTCTTATAGAATTCAGCCATGAATCCATCAGGACCTGGGCTTTTCTTTGTTGGTAAGATTTTAATCACATTTTTGATTTCAGTAGCTGATATTGGGTTATTCAAAATTGCTATATCTTCTTGATTGAGCTTTGGTAGTTCATATGTTCCTAGAAATGTGTCCATTTCCTCTGTGTTTTCCACCCTATGTGAGCAGCAATTTTCAAAGTAAGTGTTCCTGATCTTTTGAATTTCCATGGGATCTATAGTAATTTCCTTCTTTTCAGTCCTTATTCCATGGATTTGAAGGGTTTTTTTTTTCTTTCTATTGATAAGGTTGTCCAGGGATTTATCAATTTTGTTTATTCTCTCAAAAAACCAGCGTTTTGATTCATTAATTCTTTGTATATTTTTTTTTAGTTTCAATTGCATTAATTTCTGCTCTAATCTTTACAATTTCCTCTCTTCTATGAGCTTTGGGTTTGACTTGCTCTTCCTTTTCTAGAAGCTTGAGATGTAGCATTAGGTTATTTATTTGTGTGTGTTCCATTTTCTTGATGTGACTATTTATTGCTATATATTCCCTCTTAGGACTGCTTTCATTGCATCCCATATGTTATGGTATGTTGTATCTGTATTTTCATTGGATTATAGGTATTGTTTTATTTCCTCTTTAATTTCATCTGTAACCCGCCGGTTATTCAGAAGGTTGTTATTTATTTTGCATGTATTTATGCAGGTTTTGCGAGGGTTTTTGCCATTGATTTCCAATTTTAGTGCGCTATGATCAGATATTATACATGGGATAATTTCGCTCCCTTTGCATTTAGTTAACAATGTTTCATGGGTTAATATATGGTCTATTTTGGAGAATGACCCATGTGCACCTGAGAAGAACATATATTCTGATGTGGTTGGGTGGAACACTCTGCAAATATTCACTAAGTCCATTCGCTTACAGGTATGATTCAGCTCTGTTATTTCTTTGCTGACTTTTGTCTAGTTGATCTATCTCTTTATGACAGTGGGGTGTTATAAGGTCTCCTATTACAATTGTGTTCTTGTGTATTTGATTTTTCATGTCCATTAGTATTTGTCTTATACAGTTGGGTGCTCCTGTATTTGATGCATATATAGTTATTAGTTCTTCATCTTGTAGTTTTCCACTAATAAGTATGTAGTGGCCTTCTTTATCTTTTTTAATCCTTTTAGGCTTGAAGTTCACTTTGTCTGAAAACAGAATAGCTACCCCTGCTTTTTTCTGGGTTCCTGTTGCATGGAATACTGTTTTTCATCCTTTGACTTTTAACCCTATGAGTTTCTTTTTGAGTCAGATGCATTTCTTGTATACAGCATATTGTGGGGTCCTGTTTCTTGATCCATTCTGTCAACCTGTTCCTTTTGATCAAGGTGAATTGAGCCCATTTACATTTATGTAATGTAATGGCTTGACTTTGCCATGTTGTGTTCCTATTGTTAGTTTCCTGCTTTTCTCCTTTTTAAAATTTCTTGTCTAGCCTGGTGGTTTCTTTCTGTTGTTGTTCTGGAGATTGTGGGCATTTTTATCTCTATCTAGCATGTCTTTCAGCACTCTTTCTAAGGTTGGTTCGGTGGACATTAATTTCCTCAGTTGTTCTTTGTCATGGAAGTATCTTGTTTCTCCATTAAATTTGAAAGAAAGTTTTGCTGGGTACATCAGTCTGGGTTGAAAGTTGTTTTCTTTTAGGGCTTGAAGAAATACTTCACTGCAAGCTTGTTTTAACCTGAAGGTTTGCACTGAGAAGTCTACCGTGATTCTAATAGGCTTTCCTTGATAGATGAGTTGTGTCTTTTCCTAACAGCTTTTAGTATTTTGTTTTTATGCTGTATGTCTCAGATCTTAATTATTATATGTCTGGGGGTAGATTTATGTTGGTTTTGACTGTTTGGCATTATACATGCCTCACTTATCTGTATATCAGATTTTTCCCCCATGTTTGGGAAACTGTCTGCCATTACTTCTGTGAACAGCTTAGTTATATCCTTTGTGTTGTCTCCTGCCTCCACACTGATGCCTGTTAATCTAAAATTGTTTTTCCTGGCATTATCTTGAAGCTGCTGGACTGTTATTTCATGCTGCTTTGTGTTCTACCCTTTCATGCTTGCTATCTGTGATCCTGTCTTCAAGGTCTGAAATTCTATTCTCAGCTTTTTTTTTTTTTTTTTTTTTTTGGTACCGGGGATCGAACTCATGACCTCATGCTTGAAGGCAGGCACTTAAGCCACTGAGCTAAATCCCCGGCCCTATTCTCAGCTTCAGTTAAATGGTTTTTCAGGCTTTCAATACAATTTTTTGCTTCTTGGATGTCTCTTTGAATTTCTTTCATGGATTCTACTTGTTTTCTGCATTGTTCTTTCAAAGTTTCAATCAATTTCCCATGCTCCTGTAATATTTTTAAATCTATTTCTTCTCTAGCTATGTTGAGCAACTCATTTACTAAAATTGTTATGTTTGTCTTTACATAAGAAATTATTTATAATTTGAGTTCCTCTATTGCCTCATGGATTTGTTTCTTTACTTGATTTGCTATCTTTTCCATGATTTCTGGTGTATGACTTTTAAAGTCCTCTATTTCAGTGTCCCCTGTACTTGCTCCTGATGAACTAGATATTTGAGATTGCATTTTGCCTTTTTGTTTAGTCATTTTCACCTTTTGGGTAAATGTCTGGTCCTTCAATCCCAACAGTCTGAACTGTCCACAGTGTGAGTTTTAGGGTCCTACTGTGTGGTTGATATTTGTCAAATTGCTGGGTAGCACAGTGAAGAGGACAGCCTCCTGAATTCCTCCTACAGGGCCTGTTGGGTCCTATATTCTTTCTGGGCTAACTAGCCTAGAAGTATTGATGTAGGGCAACTCTTAGTTCCTGCTGTTGTTTTACCTTCAGATTGTTGCAGGTCACCAGATCTCCCTGGCTATGGGGTTTGTGTCAGCTGAGGCCCTACTGTGTCACTGGGGGTCTCATAAGCTTTTTAAATTTTCCCCAAATTGGGGGAGGCCTTATTGGTGCACTCCTCCACATGTCTGATGTTCTCTGGCAGAGGAGGAGATTACCCACTCTCTTGCCAGGTTTGCCAAGGTCTTACAGTTGGAGGGAGTTTCACTTCTGCTCCTATTTACCCACTGCAGACCTCTATTTTAGGGGCAAACTCACCACACTGACTGGAGCTGAGGTCTTCTGTTTGGGTAAGGGGTTCCTGAGTCTCCCATCCAGCCAGCATGGTAATCCACTGTAGTCCAAGGTTCTGGGAGAAGGGGTTGGATCCAAAGATCAACTGCAGTATTAGGTCCAGGAGTCAGGTGGGTTCCCCAAGGGATGGGCCTGTGGCAGTGGTCAGGGGTGACTCAGGCATGCAGGGCTGGGGGGGGGGGGCAGCGGCAGTCTGAGGCTGCTCAGTTGTACCACAGGTGTTCCAGGTGTTCCCAGCCAGGGGGCAGGCCCAGTGACAGCAGTCTGAGGTGGTTAGGTCATGCTGGGGGTGGCCCAGGTGTTCCTAGTCCGAGGCGGCTACATTGCGCCGGGGGCCTGTTTGTTTGTTTTGATACAGGATCTTTCTATGTATGTAGTTCAAGCTGGCCTTCAACTCACTATGTAACCTAGGCTGGCCTCAAACTCACTGAGCGCCTCCTAACTCAGCTCCTCTGGGATTACAGGTGTTTGTCATCATGCCCCATTCAGACTCATTACTTTTCAACTGTGATTTCAGAAACTTTTCCTGATTTCTCTCTACATGAACTTCTCTATCTGAAATTTAGATAGGATTAATTCTGTCCCTGCAATTTTCATAGACAGTTTCTATAATTAATCACTTATGAAAATGTTTTTGTTCAGAAAAGGATAATAATATTAACAATCTCACATGCACCTAGGAGACAAGTACCAATCTATTTCTATCAATGCATGGCACTGGGCTGTGCTCCCAGGCTGAATGAAACAGTTCTGCAATCTGCAATATTTTGTTCCAGTTTGGCTTGTGGGCAGGGACTGTGTTGGCTGAGGAAAGAAATCCTGGGCAACTGTTGAAGAATCACTTCCAGTATGTCCGTGAGGTTGTTTCCAGGGGAGACAGGCATGGGAATTATACTCCTTCTCCGCCTTCCCTTCCTCTCTTATCTCCCCTCCCTCTTCTGGTAGCTGGAACACCCTTATTCTGCCTTGGGCATCAGAGCTCCAGGCTCTCTCCAGCCTTAGGAATGCTCTTCAGCTGTGGACTGAGGGTGACACCATTGCCTTTCCTGATTCTGAAACCTTTGGACTTGGACTGAGCTGCATTCATCTTAGGTCTCACAGATGGTCAGTCATGGAGCTTCTCAGACTCCATAATGGTACAAGCCAGTTCTCTTAATCCCCTCTCATCTATCTGTCTGTCTATCTATCTAAATTTCATCTGTCATCTGTCTGTGTGTCTGTACATGTGTCTATCATTTAGCCTCTCTGAAAGTAACTAATTCAGTCTTCAGCCTGAGATTTAATTCATTTCTGACTTATGCAGGAGGAAGCAGAGAAAATAATATATTGTTTAACAGATTAAGAACAGAGAAGCTCCAAAATTGTCAACTGGAAAGGATGGTTATCCAATTTCAGAAGTGCTAAAACTCAAGAGTGTTGTCCAGTTCCATAGAGCGTGAGAATCAGAGTCCTTATAATGTCTCAATTAAGTACTCTGAGCTACATGAACTTGAATGCCAACCATGCAAGTTATCTTCCAAGACAGTTCCACATGGAGGAGCAACTACCAAAAATAGAGCAGGAAATAAGAAGAAGAGTTTCTCATAATGTAAAATGCTATTTTGGAAAACAATGTTTCAGTAGTCAAAATGTGTATACTAAATGGTGTCAATTATAATCTTGAAAGACACAATCCCAAATGTTATGCTGTTTAATGTTGAAATGACAAAAGATCAAAATTCTTAACCTAAAATCCCCCAAATCCTAATGTCTAATATCAAAATTCTGAAAGCAGAAATCCAGAAAAAGCACAACTTCCATTTTAAAAATACTACATTAGAAGAGTAAAGATGGATGTGGTAGTGCACACCTTTAATCCTGGGAGGTTGAGGAAGTAAAATCACTTTGAGTTTTAGGGGCAGCTTGGGCCACATGGTGAATATAGTGAGCTCAAGTCCAGCCTGGACTGTATATCCAAGCCCTGTCTGAAAAATTAATTAATTAATTAATTAAAAATTAAAATTAAAAAATGAGGAGAGGGTAGAAAGTTGAAATTTAGACAGGGACGTAACTCAGTGGCATAAACAGCTGCCTAGAAAGCTCAAGGTCCTGAGTTTGATTCCCAGTACCAAAAAAAAAATAATAATAACAAGCAAGGCACAGTGGCACATGCCTGTAATTCCAGCACTTAGGAGGCTAAGGCAGGAGGACTGTTCCTTTTAGTATGATGCTGGCTGTTGGTTTGTCATAAACAGTCTTTATCATATTCATGTATGCTATATACCTGTTTTCTTCAGGGTTTATCGTGAAGGGATGCTGGATTTTCTGCAGAGTCTTTTCTGCATCTAATGATATGATCATAAGGTTTTTGACTGTGCATCTACGTGATGTATTACATTTATTGCATATATATATATATATATATATATATATATATATATATATATAGGCAATAACCACAACTTGTGGTTGGGGAGCAGGCTGAGAGTCCTGCTTAGGGCCTGGAGTTGGTGAACACAGACACTACTTCTGCAGTCAGAAGCCAGGTTCAGTCTGAGTCACACAGGATTGGATGGTTACCTTGGTGTCCTATATCCTTGCCTCTCTGCATCTCTGGGATGAAACCTACATCAACATGACATATGATCTTTTTGATAATGTGCTGCATCTGTTTGTTAATATCTTGTTGAGGATTTTTGCATCTCTGTTCAGTAAGGAGGTTGTTCTTTAGTTTTCTTTTTTAATTGGGTCTATGTCTGGTTTGGTGATCAGGGTGATACTAGTCTCCATAAATGAATTTGGGAGCACATCATCTCTTTCAATACCTTTGAAGAACTTGAGGAGTATTGATAATACAACAGCCTTATAAGTTTTGCAGAATTCATCAGTGAATCCATCAGGCCATGGGGTTTTTTTAGGTGGTAGATTCTTTATTACAGTGTTAGTTTCATTGCATGTTACTGGGGTGGTAAGTTTATTAATGTCTTTTTGTGTTGGTTTTGGTAATTTGTATGCATCCAGGAATCTGTCCATTTCCTTAAAATTTGCTATTTCATTGGAATATAATTTTTCAAAGTAGGTATTGACTTCTGAATTTTAACAGTGTCTATTGAGATTTCACTTTTTTCATTTCTAATTGCATTGATACAAGTCTTTTCCCTCTTATTAAGTTTGGTAAGGGTTTATCTATTTTATTTATTTTTGTTCATAGAATTAGCTCTTTGACTTGTTGATTTGCTTTTTGTTTTTGCTTTTTTTGTCTCAAATTCATTGATTTCTCATCTTTAAAATTTCCCCTCCTTAGTTGTGGGCTGGATTTTGTTTGTCAAGTACGTTTAGACTTCTCAGAAAGTTATTCATTTGGGCTTTCTCTGTTTTCCTAATTAATTGTAGTGAATTTTTCTCTTACAGCTTTCATAATATCCCAGTGGTTTTGATAAGTTGTACAATTACTGTCATTAACTTCCAGAAATGTTACAGTTTCTTTGATTTCTTCTAGAATCCATTGGTTGTTTATGAGTATATTGTTGATTTTCCATGAGCTTTTTGCCTTTTCTAAAATTTCTTCTGTCATCGATTTCTGATTGCACAGTGTTCTTATAGTATGCGAGGGATTATTTCAGTTCTTTTATGTTTACTTGAGTAGGTTTTGTGGAGTACTATGTGATCTATTTTGAAAAAAAGTACTATGCGTTGCTGAAAAATACGCCTACTCTGTGGTAGAAGGGTAGAATATTCTGTAGCTATATTCTTTTAAGTCTGTGTGTTTAAGGGTGTGGCTCAGCTCCCATAGGCCTTTATTGACTTTTTTGCGCAGTCAATCTCTTTGCGAGAGTGGAGTGCTAAAATCCCCTACTATGATTGAGGGACTGTTTATTTGATCTTTTAATTTCAACAATTTTTGATGAAGATAGATGCTCCAGCATTCAGTGTACATATGTTTTTTAATGTTCACTCTTCTCATTGAATCATTGCCCTAACTAGTGTGTGCTGACTTTCTTTGTCTCTTCTAATCAGTTTTAGCTCGAAGTCTACTGTGTCTGATACTAGAATTGCTAATATTGCTTGCTTTTAGCATCCTGGTTCATGAAATTTTGTTTACAATCCTTTAATTTTTAGTCTAGGAATATCTTTTTGGACTAGATCAATTTCCTTTTTGTGTGTATGTATCTGGGATCAAACTCATGACCTCGAGCTTGCCAGTCTAGCACTTACACTACACTGCTGAGCTAAATCCCTGGCCTAGATCAATTTCTTGAGTGCAACAAACAGTTGGATGGTGTTTTTTGATCCAGTCTGCCAGTCTGTGTCTTGTAATTGGAGAGTTAGGTAATTAATGAGGAGAAATATTAGTGAGATGTGCTATTATTGCCTTCTTTATCTGCTGATGAATTTTGTTCTTGACATTTTTTGTTGCTGTTTATCTACTGACTTTACCCTGTATTTTTAGCTGTGTCAGTTTCATTTTCTGTCAAGAATATTCTTAAGTATTTTTGATTGCTGATTTTGTAGTCATGTATCTTTTGAGTTATTGTTTTTTATGGAAATATCTTATTTCTCCATCTATTTTGAAGGATAGCCTTGCTGTATAAGTTAATCTAGGTTGAAAATTATTTGCACTTAGGGCTTGAAATATTTCACTCCAAGCTGTTCTGACTCTAAGGTTTTTGTTGAGAAGTTTGCTATGATTTTAATTGTTTTACTTTTAATGTGGTTTTTTCCTCTACTTTTCAAATTCTGGGGAGTTTTTGGTTGTATTTCTTTGATATTTTATGCCAGTTGTATTTTAAATACATATATATTTGGGAAACTTCCTTCTAAGATTAATCCATCTGTATTATATTCTAGTTTTTCCTCTAACTCCAGTTAGCCTTAGATTTGTCTTTCTGTTTTCATCTAGTACCTGCTAAATATTCTTCTCTTATTTTTTTGTGCTTATTAGAATGCTCCATTGTAATTCACTATTTTGTCCTTAATTTCAGAAACTCTGTCTTTACATTGGTCATTTCTGTAATTGATGACTTCTATACAGTTTTTTGCTTCAGGTATTTCTGTTTGACATCCTTTTCGAAGATTTCATATCCTTGTTGAATTTATCCCTTAAGTTTTGAACTGTTTCGGTTAGTTTGTCCAGTTTTTTACCTATTTCCCTGAAATGCACCATGGGCATATTGAGTTAAATAGCTGTGAACTTTTGGCTCATGTCCTCTTTGAACTCATCGATTTTCCACATCCTTTCTATGAACGTTTCACAGAGTTCCACTATGAAGCTGCTTTCCTCTCCATTTGTGACTCCTTGCTCCCTATATTGGGATCTTCTGTGGCCTGAGTTCCCCATGCTTCTGTGTATAACTATATATCTATATGTGTATCTATATCTATATCCCCTCACCTTTTTTCTCTTCCTTTTTTGGGGAGAATTGCAGGTCCTGGACTTTAAAAATGAGAAGAGTTTGTTTTTCAAATGGAGATTTTTAGTAGGACATTGCCTCCCTGTGAATAATTTTCAGCTCTGTATGTCCAGTGCTAGTATTTGATCCTTCTGTTATTTAGTTTAAGTAATTTGGACTCTGTCCCTATGTTTTCCTGACAGAATTTCTTCTGGTTATAACAGCATCAATAGGTTCAATCATATAACACTTCTTTATGAAAGTCATTGTAGTTATACTTTCCCTCTTTGTCTATTCTCTATGCATGCTGTGACTGTTTGTTATATGTACTTGTTCTGCACTGAGCTGGATGAAGTAGATGGAGGAGAATGGGAGGTGATTAGATAAAGAGTGTAAGACACCAAGGGAAGGTTTGAAGGGGGCTAGAGATAGATTAGAAAATGTCGATGTGGGGTCTGATTTTATTGGAGTGCTTTTAGCTGCGTTGAAGGGTTAGCACTGATAGTTTTCAAAGGAAATTTGTGGGGTCAGGGGTGAGATATGGGAGAAAGGAGGTTCGATTTTTGATTGAAGAAGGCTATGTGGTTGTCAGAACTTGCTGATAGGAAAAGCAATAGGCTTGCTAAGATACGGGAGAACCAAAGGCTTAGGATGGGGAGGATCAAGAGTTAACACTAGAGAAGATAGGAGTGACTGATATAAATATTAGAGAAAATGTTAAGAGGAGATACAAAGGGAGGAGAAGAAAGAAAAATAGAAGAGGAATAAGAAACAGGTGAAAAGATACGGATAAAAGCAGAGGGAATAAAAAGGGGAAAAAGAATTCCTTTAACATCTATAAATTATATTGGGGTTAAAAATGGCAAGAGGAAGAGAAACACATACATTCATAAAAGAAAAGAATAATAGAAATAATAGGAATAGAAATGGTGTGGGAGGGATGAGCAGAAGGAAAACAGAAAAAAAAAGCAATTAAAAGCAGGACAAAAAGAAAGCTTTCTATTTTTTTTTTTTCTTGGTCTACTTAGAGACAGAGTCCCACTATGCAGTTCAGGTTGGCCTTGAGCTCACTTTGTAGCCCAGGCTGGTCTCGAACTCACAACAATCCCCCTGCCTCAGCCAACTGAGTGCTGGGATCATAGGCATGCACTACCATGCCCAGCTGAAAGCTTTCTATTGTTTTGACTCTTTCCCACAACCTAGAAAAAAAGGAGTAGAGCTCAAGCCAAGGTGTGTCTCTGCTCATGCTGGAAGATAAGAAGAATTCTAAGGTGGATGTCCACTCCAGAACTGTGCTTGATGCAGTGGGGACTGGGCACCAAGGTGATCATCCAATCCTGTGTAACTCAGGTTGAACCTGGCCTCTGAGTGCAGAAGTAGGGTCTGTGTTCACCAACTCCAGGCCCTAAGCAGTACTCTCAGCCTAATCCCCAACCACAAGTTGTGTCCCATGACTGTCCTTCCCTCAGCCACTCTGGGAACTTGACAGTGTGGGGGTGGCTTGGAGCCAAGAGACTGATCTGTAAGCCAGATTTGAACACTGAACTGTTTCCTACAACGGTGTCCCTGCTAGCTCTCATTCCACAATTGTGGCCATGGGTGCTGGACTGAGGTCACTCTCCAACTATTGACTAAGAAAGTTCACTCTGGAAGTAGTATCTCATCTTTTCCATGCAGGTTCCAACTGCTGCTGAATCTGTCAGTACCAATGTGGTTGTCTCTTCCTTGTAGAATATTCTACGGTTGTCTCTGAATAATATTCTTTGGGTTAAAACCTTGAAATCAGAATTCAGACATGGTTACCACATTGTGTTTAATTAATTCATCTCTTATGATTCTTTCAATTTATGATAGATTTTTCTCCTCTCTGTGTTTCTAATTCAAGTACTCCGAGTTTCTCTAATATAGCTCCTTCTCTACTCAGCCATTTTGCATCATCCAGATCCTTCCTTCTCAGTAGATTTTTCCTCAGCTTTTATATGACTCCTCCTCTAGTCAGCCATTTTGACCTCTATATTCCAGACTCTTCTCTTGTCCAAGATCAGGTCCACTGTTTGGCTGGTACTTCTGTTGTCCCATGTATCAGGGACCTGGCCAAGATCCCCAATCTCCCAAAGGAGCGTATGGTGAAGGTTTAAATAAATGAGACAAGTGGTATGATTTTAGGGCTCCAGGAAGGTCAAAACCCTCTGCAGAGTTCTGTACTCTGGGAGCTAAGGCAAGGAATGTCTCTGGGTGGCCTGGATATATTTGGTTTTCAAACAAGGAAGCAGTTAGAGTGGAAAATACAGGAAACTGAACAGACCTTGGCAGTGGTTCAAGGACTTTTCCAATAACAGATTATGTTTACTTTAGGAGAACTATCTTGTGTTAATTTAGGAGAAGTAAATTAGGAAAAGATCTCCATGTTTCATTTCACTTCAGGAGTGCCTGGATTAAGAACTGGTGGTCAATGTAATGCCAGCTGAATTAAATCAGCAGGGCGCTGCACATAGATGTTCCACCTGAAGAAAGTTGCCAGCATAAATAGAGATATGGAGAAGGAGAATCTATGCATTGAGGCATTGCGGGTTTTCCTACAAGTTGCTGTTTGAGCCACTGGTTCTCCTAGAGAAGCTCTGGTCCTCACATCGAGCATTGCTTCCTAGCTCCAGAGGGGAAGACATGTGCTGCTTAATCTCCAGGATGAACTCATCACGCAGGCTTCCTGACAAGTACTCCACTGTGCTTGTCATCAGAGGAGCTTGGGGCCTCCGTGTCACTGAGGATGGCTGCAGTGCTTTTCAGGACAGCCCTGGTCTTTGTTGTGAGTGTGACTTTTTGGCTCCAGCGTAGAACCCTCCACCTACCAGCACAGCTCCTTCACCCTGCTGGCACAGACTTCCTAGCTTCCACCGCTGACCTTTGGGCCTTCCTAGCATGGATCCGTAAAAGAGACTGGCATGAGTCCTTCTTATGGGCTCTAGACCTCCAGTTGGACTCATGGGAGGCATTGTCATGAGCCTTGGGTCTTCATCTGGACTCATATGGGACATTGCTGTGGGATAGGGCCCCCTGGATAAATATTCTATGTCTTTAGTGTTGTAGATAGATTTCCTGAATTTTCTTATGTTAACTCTGGGTGACCATCATAAAACAATATTATAAACTCCATGTCCTGATTCTAATTGTTCTCCTCACAACCTCTGACTACAACACCTGCTAATCTGAGCCTGACCCAAATAGTCTACCTCTACCCACCATGGATGTAGGCACATTAAATATGGGACAGAGATTTCTGTTGAAAGGGACTATGAGAGGTTAGACAAATGAGAGTCTTCTAAAACTTGGTCCTTTTTTATGTTTTTATTAGTATATGTTTACAGTAGATAATGTTTACATTTCTTACGTGAAGTTGGTACATACGCATAATACATCTTCACTCCTTTTTTCATTCTATTTCCTTCCACTCTCTCCTCCATTTATTGACCCTCTTCTCATTTGAGAAAGCTCTACCATTTTTTTATTTTTGTCTTTATAATTTGGATTTCTCATACAAGTGAAACCATGTGATATTTGAGTGTGTAATTTATTTCATTCAACATTATGAATCACTCATAGGAAAATTTGGTTTCCCAAATCAAGTTTGGGATACTTTACTTTTAAATTGGCTCTTGGACAAGCTGAATAGAACATGGGTCTCTGTTTCAAGCTGTAGATCCTGATAACAGTGGAGATTCAGATTTAATTGTTCTGGTGTAAATCTACTTGTAGATATCCTAACATATATCTTTCAGTTATGATCTTTTTAGGGCAAGACCTTTGACAATTATGTGACCTGCATATGAGAGAAATAGAGGTTCAAAGAAAATGAATGTAGAAATACCAGTAGATTTTTGATACATCATTCAAGAAAAGATATAGAAAGTAGAGGGTGATCTTACTCTGTGACAAAATGCAATGAGAAACATTCTTTCCACCCTGTTTCCCACATTAAGCTATCATGTGATGGAATATAATTTCTAATCTTTGAGAGAAGGGGAAGGGGAGTGTTGATATTTTCCTAGAATTGTTTCCCTGGTACCTTGTATCAGAGCCGCTTGTATGACCCAACCCTGTTATAAAATGTACCTTAGAATTTAGTAAATCACTTAAAATCTGTAATTGTTAGTTCTCCTGTGTCAGCTAATGAGACTTCATTATCCAGGAAGGGCCTCAACAATTTGTGTTTTTAACAAACATTCCATATGTTTTTTATCATCAGTTAGTGTAGGAAATTCTGGCCTAAACATAAAAATGCTAATAAAGAAAATAAACTATGTACTGTGATACCTTAGTATTCCACTGCTTTGAAACTCCTTGAATTTTATATTCAATTTGTTTTAATGTAAAGTTTTGTCCTGTAACTCATTGATTGCTTGGTATTGGACTACAAGCTGGAATTTGTCAGATCCTAACAATTGCATGTTAGGACAGTTTGCTTTGTAATTTGTTACCCCTTCCAGCCAAAACAGTTTGGTAATCCCTTTTAGTGCTTGTCATGCCTCCTGGAGCTAAAACACTTTATTTCATAATTTTAGGGACTCTTTATGACTTGTAGAACCAATTAACAATAATTATTAAACTGCCACTGTGTTAATATAGTTAATATAGTTAATATAAAGAGACACTCCTTGATGTGGCCTGTCACTGCATAGCTTCAACGCAGGTTTCTGAGACCTTCTCAGGCTTTTGGTGTTCACTGCACAGCGGTGCCAATCACTGCCGGCATGTCTTCTACCCTTGACACTGTCACAACTCCGCCATTCCATTCTACTTAATGTTTTATAAGTGTGGATGTGACATTTAGGTTAATTACCAGGTTTATTATTATTTCAACATTTATTTCAGTAACAGTGACAGCAGGTGTCCAAACTGCCATTGCAACAGAGATTCACACATTTGTGTGCTGTTTGCAAGTGAGATTTTACAGCATGATAATGGGCAACAATGGGATTATTTACACTAGCGTCCTTGTCTACCGATGGTGAAACCCACCTTTTTCAAGTCATGCCAGCTAAGAGCAGTGCCAAAATGATTTCAAAGAAGAATCTTACATTCAGCTCCTTGGTAAATTGGGCAAATTATTCTCTCTCTTTATTAAAATCCCTTCCAAATAATATGGAGCATCATCATGGCTGTAGGCTGATGCATCCCAAACTATTCCTGACATTGCCTACCATTATGTGGCTCCACCTCGGGTCTTGGAGGCCTTTTTAGTTTCCTGGGATTTACTGCACAGGTGTCACAACCACTATTGAGCTGCCACATCTTCTATCCCTGACACTGCCCCAACTGTCACTCCATTCCACCAGATGTTTTATAAATTTGGGAGTGGCATTTAGGTTAGAATAGCACATTTTGTTTTTCCCTTCACCATCTTCCACAAGTCCTTGGAAGAGGTCAGGTCAGCACAGCTGCTGAATTCAGAATTGCCTATTCCTAGGAGGCCAAGGAGTTTCAGACCAACCAAGCTTTGGTTCCCTAACTACTCAGGTTGAGGAGGTGTTGTTTTGTGTTTTCAACAGATTTTTTTTTAGTTCCCTGAGGATCTCTGCTTCACAATAGAACTTGTTTGACTTGCAGATAAATCAACTTATCTCCCCACTCTAGGTCTTCCACTGTGTGAAACGTCTTAAAGCTGAAGTAAAGATTACAGGCAGCATTTGTTTGAAAGGTACCAAATGGCTACATTGGAGAAAATCCTGAAGATATTTCTCAGTAATGTTCTAAGATGGTTACAGCTAACAATGCTTATTGAGCACACACGCCGGTTGCCGGTTGCTCTACGTGATGTTGTAAGGTAAATAATCTGAATTTCAGATGAAGAAAAAGGCTCACAGGAGTTAAGCAACTTGTCCCTCCCCCAGTCATACAGATAGTATAAGAGAGGGGACTGGGTCTCACTAAGGGTGAGGGTGGGTCTAGATATTACTGCCGGGTCCATTGTCACCACCTATGTTCTTGTAAGTCAGCACTGACAGATAAGACCTTTAGAAATACACAGGCTCTAACAGACAAAAGTAGTTGAGATCCCAATGGGTCATGACTGTATTTTACTGTCCTTTAGGGCAGCAAGAAAGGTGAGAGACCAGAGATCAGACAGGTCACAGAGACCTTAGTTTCTTTACTTCAAAATAGCTCAGCATGGAAAAAAAAAAAAAAAAACCCCAAAGCTCTACATGTTAGAACAACATACTTTGGAAAATTGTTTTCTGATCCCCAACACCATCTGTTATTTTGAAAACTCTCAATAAAATTGTTTTCGAAATAAATCAATCTGTGCTGCTACTTACTGAAATATCTTCTGAATTTTCCCTATCTGTGACCTTTGTTTTGGACTGGAGAGATAGGGGTAAGATAGCCCCTTAAAGCCTACCACAAGGACTGATAAATAGGGGCAAAAATCACACTTCAAAAAGCTGATCATTAAAATACATTATTGAAAAAAGTAAGCAATAACAAGACGAATAGAGATGAGCTAAACACAAATAATCATGCCACTGAATAGAATACTTCTGTCCTAAGTCTACAGAGTTGGGTTTTTGGTCATATATTTAGACTTGCCTCTGACTACCCAATAACACTATGACTCACAGGGAGAAAAATATCCTATTAGACAACAGGCTTGACTTCTTTGGGTCTCAGTTTTCTCCTCTGTAAATTACAGCTTACGATGCACCCCTGACTAACTTACAGGAAGGCTGTGAGCCTTAGAAAGTAAATTTAACATTGGGATTTTTAGGAGCTCAGTAAAATACTCCTGTTTTATTTAATCATGTTTTGAATAATTAAATAAAACTAAAGGATATATCAGAAGGCCTGACACATGCTAAGCAGGTATTCTGCTGCTTAGCAAGTGGGAGCTACACTCCACATACTGCTTTTTTTTTAAGTGGTAAAACTAGTGTTGGGAAAATGGCTTGTATCTGCTAGCAAATACAATTCCAAATACAGATCCCAAGAATTAAAAAGATTTACTCACCCAGCACTGGAATCCTACACCATCCCTCCCCTACCCACCTCCACTTCCTCAGTGAACACATGGACTGGGGCATTCCCAGGGGAAGTTATGCTTCTGGGGGCAGCTTCCTCCCATGAGTGGAAGACTGTAGCTGATCATACCCAGTCATGCTTCCCATCCTGCAGAGCTGTTGGGTCCAGGAGCAAAGGAGTTCTAGTATAAATAAACTCTATGAGGAAGGAACAGAGAAGATATTTCCCTCGCCTCCCTGATGAATCAGTCCCAACACACACACACACACACACACGCACACAATTTGTTACAATTACACGAACAGTCTTCCTTATTGACATCCACATTGCAAAAAGAACATGGTTTCAATAAAATAACTCATAATAAAAGTCACATCTGCATGATAATCGTATTCATTTTCTGGCTTTATCATAATTAGGCATAAATGGGAGTAATTTATTCACACTCGAGTAATCAGTGTTCTTTTTATAAGGTCAAATCTAGTATTTAGATTTCCTCATCTTACTCTGTCAGTTCATTATTTATCTATGGTCATCAATAATAGTTATGTATTATCACTGATACGGGACAAAAAGCTTCAGTAACTAGAATTCCCCCACCTCCTGCTCCCCACCCCCAGTTGCCTCCAACTCCTTCCCCTATCTGTGCTCTTCTCCATGCCCACTGTGGGAGGTGGACTTTTAAGATGACCTTCAGAGACGCCTAGCTCCTTATACTCTTGTCCCTGTACATGTCCTGTGTGAGTGCAGCTGAACTTCCTGAGTGGAACTTGTTTCTAAGGGGTAAACTATGGCAACAGTAGAGGCAGGTCCCTTTCACAATCAGACTTCTTTCTTGCCAGTGCTGTGTCTCTTCCCTGTGCTTACTCACTCTGGTGACACCATTACCACATTGTGAAGTGCTCCATAGAAAGGTTCACATGGAAAGGAACTGAAGAAAGTCACCTGCCAAGCAGCTTAAGAGAAACTAAGGTATCAGACCAACAGTCAGGGAGGAACTTTCAGCAACTGCATCAGTGAACTTGCAGATGATTCCTCCTAGCCAACTACAGCTTACTGACACCTTGATTGTGGTTATTGTAAAAGAACTGATGCAGAGGCCATGGTATGATTACACTGGCTTCATCAGAATAATTAGCAGCTACCCTGCTTACCTCACCTAATACATTGTTAGCAAAAGTAATTATTTTAACTTCCAAAGAGCTACAAATCCTATGAGAAGCAACAGTGTAGTTACAACAGGTGACTGCAATCATCAGTCTTGGAAAATTACAGTCACAGATACGAAGAGTCTAAGAAAGTGAGAACCCAATTTAGAGTTGACATATGTGCACAATGTTGTAAAACTCCTGAAATTATAGGCACTCATATCAACCTATATGAACTGAGAGTCACATTTAAAGAATTGCTGTTAAGTAGCCAAACCTGATTAATAAGGGATTCCATTATTTATTTTAGATGTTTTAAGAACACTGATAGCACCCAATTCATAATGCACAGTCACCACAAGGTCCTGAGTTCAATTCCTGGCACACAAAAAAAATTAGAGTGAAGACAAGATGGCAGACTGGTAGGTAGCAGGAGAGAGACCCTCTCTGAGAGAGACAGCTCAAATGCCAGAATAAAACACCCTGGAGAGACCCAAACAGAGAGAGATGGACTCTCACAACCCGAGAAGAAACTAAAGTGCAAAAAACCGCTCGAATACGAGGTCCTGGGGCTACTATTATTGAAGATAAGATCAGCGAGCACAGCGCCCTCCTCGAGCCGCCTGAATTCCTGCCCAACCTGAACAAGCGATCTGCACCGAAGCGACTGGCTTGAGCCGCCAGAGCGCAGAGCTGAACAGCCCTGCATGCAGCTCGCCCGGACCAGCCCTGCACGCGACCCACCCAGAAGCACCGTGAATTCCCATCGCAGCCAAGCTGAAGTTGGAGGTTGGGGAGCCCAGCAGTTCTCGGGGACTGGGATCAACAGGCGGTGAGTGATGGGAATAAGACCCTCCCATGGGAAAGGGGAAACCGACTGGATGACATGTTGGATTTGGGCAGGACAGCCCTAACTCCATAAGGAAGTGGCTTCAGCTGGTTGCTCCCCTCGCCGAGTGGATTGGTGGAATCTGCTTGGACTAGGCCGCCCACCTGGTGGGACCCAGTGAGTCGCTACAATATTACTTCCCTGAGATCAGTGCAGACTGACTCAGTGAAGGCCTGCAAAGATTGACTGGCCCGGAAGGGAGGAGCTGGTGCACACTGCCCGTGGGTGAACTCTAATCTCTGATAACCTATTGAAGAGGGCTAAAGCTCCTAGCCTGTGCCCTCTAGAGGAGCCTTAACCAAGAAAAGGGTCTGGGAATTACACTGTACACTTGTATGGAAGGAACCAAAAACATGACGAAAGGGAGAAATAAGAAAACACTCTCAGCCCCCAACCCTGAGAACATTGATCCAGGAGAGGTAAATACAAAAGAGATTGAGGGCAGCAAAAAAGCAACATCAAACACAGCATTAGCAGACATAAAGAGGTATCTTCAGGACCTCGTAAGTTGGACCAAAACTGAAATATTAATTCAAATTAAACAAGAGATAAGTAGATTAATAAAAGAAGGGCTGACCTCTCAAGAAGACACAGACAGAAGAATGGAGGAACACAAATGGAAAGAAAAATTTAATGAAGAGTTCATGAAAAACCTAGAATTTATGAAGCAGATTCAAAGGGATTGTCAGGAAACTAAAGACTCGATAGAAAGCTGGCAAAACTGCTTGAAAGAAACCAAAGAGAGACTATCAAAAATTGAACACAGGCTTGCAATGTGGGGTCATGAAAGGGAAGATCTCTTAAAAATAACAAGGGAGCAGGCAGTAAAGATACAAAGACTGGAAGATGACAAGAGGATCTATAACTTAAGAATAAAGTATGTG
>PVJX010018376.1:0-15390 GCA_004027295.1 Dolichotis patagonum
TTACACTGTCAAGGGATGAACATGTTACAGTCACACAGAATTATTTCAGAAATGTGGTCCTTAAGTATTATTATCAGCAGTGCTATTAACTGGAAACTCTTGGGAAAATTACCTGAATTCTATATATAGTTTCCCCATTTATAAAGGAGAAATGGATATTAATGTCCTTTGTGAACATTAAAGGAAAAAAACTAGTATATTTAAGTGCTCAAAGATATGTAATAATCTCTACATACATTATGGTTACTAAAAGTCACCTATAAGATATGCTTAAAATGTTCTTTTCTGGTCTGTAATGAGTCTAAAATTATGGGTGACTCCCGAGGAGTGAAAAAAATGATCATTGCTTGCCAGGATTTATGAAGAGCTGAAGGTAAATGAGGAGACTTGGATGAAGCCAGAACCATAAGGCTCCTTACAGATCTCTTCTGGCTGAATTGTTACAGGAAAAAAACACATATAGCATCAAATGGGTACGAGGTGCATTTATGAAGCCACTGTCCATGGGTGCAGTGGAGCAAATTTTGCTATGAATAAGTTAAATTTTGCTTCTCTAGACCTAGAAAAAAAGACACAACATTTCGTTATACTTGGAAATGTCATGAGCTATAGGGAAATAAATTTAATTTGCAATGGGCATGGTGGCATACACTTGTAATCCCAGCATTGGGGAGGCTGAGGCAGGAGGATTGTGCAGGGTCAAGGCCGCCCTGGGCTCCACAGTGAATTCTTAGTGAGCCTGAATTACATAGTGAGACTGTTTCAAAAACAAAACTAAAGTAAGCTAAACTAAACAAAATTTAATTTGCAAATTTGTTCAGCAGTAAATTGGTGAGGATTTAAGTATAAGCCAAATTAAAAATAAATGAATAGTAAAGTGAATAAAACATTTCACAATACACTAAACCAAGATTATTACTACATCATGATCATGGAAGCAACGAACTTAATGCTCATAACTGAAAATACACTGGAAATATTTTTAAATATAAGAGAATTATAAAAGTATTAAAAGAAAGATAGATTTCCTAATATTTGTTTTATTTTTTCTACTAAGTAGTGTTTAGCACAATGTAGTTAATATGCCAAAATTTGTACTTAAAGAAGAACAAGATCAAAGAGTAGAACTCACAGAAGTCGTAGTCAAAACATATGAATATGTTTGTTTTCCTACTCACAGAGAATCTTATGCTTCTGTTTATAACCAAGAAAATAATACCATTGGTTACTATTAGTAGGTCCAATGTTGGATGGTTACAAAGTCACAAATGAGAAGAGAACATTTCAACAAGAATTTTGCCTTTAAAATAAGTACTCATACTCTTTATTTCTCCCCTAAAAGACATCAAAAAATTGTAAAGCTTTAAAGTCCTACAAACCAAATACCAAAGGGAAAAGGCAACGAATCATAATAAAGGAAGAAAGACATTATGTCAAATGATTTTAGGAAAAGTTTGCTGACTATGCTTTAAATTACATTTATTTAAGTGAAAAAATTAAAATTTCACTGGTTTTATTTCTATGAGCACAATTGTTTTTTCTGAAACTAGAGTTACGTTAAGTACAAGAAACAGCAAGCATCTATGTCAATGACATTGCATCTAAATGACTTTCAATTTAAAGGAATATGAAAAAACTATAAAATTAATTATCCCTATCTAACTATAAAAATTAAATTACAGCTACCCAGTTATGAAGGCACATGTCTGTACATTGGGACCCTTAAGCAGAATTACAAGTTTGAGCCAGGCTGGGTGACTCAGTTATTTAGCTAGGCTCTCTCTCAGAATAAGCACCAAAATGGACTGGCAATACGGCTCAACATGAAATCTCTGGATTACGTCCCAGGCACACCTCACCACATAAAATTAGAATTATCAATGTCAATTCATGGATTTAAAATACATGTGCACTCTGTTTTTGATATAATTCACATAATATGTAATATATACTTACAGTTTCTCTGTAATTTCACTTTTCACAGTTTCAGAGAAAATAATAATCCCACAGAAAATTACAAGAATAAGTAATGCATAAATTATAAAATACATACTATTCTTGTAGTGTGACAGTATCATATGCCCTCTCCATCCAGCTGGGGGAAATTATTCTTTGTCTAGAGTATCCGTGCACTAGACACTACTTGTTAGTCACTTAGTAACTGTCTCAATTACCAGATTAACTGCCTTAGTATTGCAGTACTAGTGGCCAAGTAGCAATATTTTAGTTAATAATGGTCCAAAGTGCAAGCACAGTGATGCTGGCGACTTTTATATGCTAGAGAAACCATAAAGGTTTCATTTAAATGAATAACTGAAAGTGCTCTAAAACATGAAAGTAAAGATATGCTAATGGTGCTTAGATCTAGAATAAGTTACTAGTTTCTCACTGTGTTTATAATTTAGTCTTTATCATACATAGATATGCATAGGAAAAGTATACTATATATAGAATTGTTTACCTTTTACTATTTCAAAAGTTCATTGGGGCTTCACAACATGTGCTCAGGGGTAAGGAAGGAAAACTGTAAATGCATGTATTTATTTTTAATGCTAATATTATATGTTTATTTGAATATAAATCATTTAAATGCATATATGTATGTATGTGTGCAATGTTCTTTTACTGATATGGCTTACAATAAATTTTACCTCAGTAATAACATTTAATCATGGTTGAGCATTATAAGACCATTCTATATTAAGGAAAATAAAAGACCCCTGGATAATAATTGATTCCAGGATTGAAGCAAGGAAGACACTAGATGAGGATGGACTATTAAATTGTGATGAAAATAAGGCAACTTTTCGTTTTCTGGAGGGAGGACATATAAGCAGTATACATGGGAAGAATTCTATTCAAGGCTTGCCAAAAACAATTATTCTGTTGAATAAATATTGATGTAATTATTAAAACATTAGCTAGCTTCAAATACTGTTCACAAATGAAAAAGTTAGATAAAATCCATATGTTATCATTAAGGCAACTATTACACTTGGTTTTCCCTATAATTATGTAATTAAATAGAGAAAATTAAACATCGATTCACCCTCTTCAAGTTGGTTTTCTCTGATACCACATGGTATCAGTCAAAAAAAGGACTGAAATAATTTGAAAACCATAATTTTATGACTTCTAATTATGTTTATTTTTTATTTTCTTAGTCATTATCAATTGTTTTCAAGACCATTAGAGAGAATGGTTGGTGGAAAATTAGAAAATAATACTATGCTTAATCCTTAGTAGTACTCGCATCATGAATTGCCAATATCTAGTATTAATGCCTAATCTCTTAATAAACCCAGAAACAGAATGGTATGACATCTAGGATGATTATGTCATATAAGATGCGAAACACTACAAAGTTTAAAACCTCTAAGATGGTGTCTTGGTTACTTTTATCTCAGTGCTAGAACAAAATACCTGGCACTCAAAATGAAGAAATGAAAGTTTTATTTAGCTCACTGTTTGCTGACACTTCAGTCCATAGTCAGCTGGCTCCAAGGCAGGGTGGCATCGCACTGGGGCAACATTTTCAAGGCAGCAGCCAGAGCAAAAGAGGGGAGACCCAGCCTCTTCTCCTCCTTTTACTGTAAGTAGTCTAACTGCATCCAGGGTGAATGTAACACTCACACCCTTTTGCACAAGCTCAAGATATTTACAAAGTTAGCATCCTGGCTCCCTGCTGAGTCTCTCAGTTCAGCTTCTAAACTTCTCAAATTGATGCAATATATCAACGATAACTGATCCTTTTACCCAAAAACTTGTACCTACATTTTTAGACTTAATTTCAGTTTTATTGAAAAGAGACTATTAAGAAAGAAGGTGATATTCTAAAGATGAGAAATATTGAGAGTTTAGAATAATTTAAGGAGATATAAATTTATTCTTTTCAATAAATCAGTAGCAGAAAATCAGTAAAACTTGTGGACTAAAGGAGATGTGAAAATCACCCACATCTGGTGTGGTGAAAGTCATCAGTTGTATCTGGACTGAGATAAACATACGCCAAAGAAAATATGAGGAGTAGAGGAGAATGTGAGTATGGGATGCCCATCAAAAGAATATATACTAGGAAATGGAAGTAGAGTGGGAATAACCCAAATGGGCTACAACACAGAAAAGGGAAATGTTTGGAAAGATTTACATCAATGGGTCAACATTTGGATGGTAAAGATGTGTTATTTTAATGTGTACCTTGTGTCCATCCTGCTTTGGAATTGTTAGATTACATCAGTGAAACACAATAAAGTTCATGTATAAATGACCGAGGAAGAGCCTATCCTTGCGTATAGTCACAATGACTTCAGACAAAAGCCAAGAAGATGAAGAACAGAGGGGTCGGTTTGGAGAATGGACAGAATACACACAGCAGCAATAGAGTAGAAATCAACAAGGCTGAGCAGAGACCAGAGACTGGAAAGATAGAATATGGTAGTGTATTAGTAGTATATCCTCGGACAAGGACGTGGGCAGGTAACAGTAGAGGTACAACAGAATAGGCTTTGTCATTTGTAAAACAACAGAATTAAATGCAACCACTTCTCAGGATTCAATTATTACAAAGCAATATTATTTTTCCTTGGTACAAGAAATCGAACTCAGAACCTCGTGCTTGCCAGGAAGATGCTGTGCCCCTGTGCTACAACTCCGAACCTAAAGCAGTCTCTTGAACATAAGTTTTGTATATCTCTTTCCTGCTGTTATCCTCTCCTCCACAAGAGCACACTGACGAACTCAGATTCATCTTTCAGTGTCACTGAAAGCTCTTTGTGCTCTGATGCCATCCCTAACTCCTGCGAGCTGATGAGATCATTGCAGAATCCCAATCTGCAGCATACACTTTATTCATATTTCCACTCTTTTACTTCTCGCGCTATAGTGTAACCCACACCTTTGGTGTCTGAAGCCTCTACAAACCTGTCTCTTTGGTGTGGCTGTTTGCTACGAGTATTTCAATATTGACTCCAGTGTTCTGAATACAGCATGTAGGTCCTAACTGGAATTCATTTGGTGGTTGCATTACTTGAATCTCTAAAGAAAATTCTCATAATATGAGGTAGAGTCTCCTGCGATTAAATGATTGGCAAGCAGAGCAGATATAAAAAAAAGATACCACAATCATGCCACGTTTGCTTTCTTACTCTTTTTATTAGCTGTGTTGCCTAGAAGGCGAGGTTAGTTGGAAATTAAACATTGCTTCTTTATCTAATTTAGTTACTCTTTGTGGCTTTAAATAGTAAAATAATTCAAAGTAAGTGTGCTGTCCCTTAAAAATGACATGGTGAGTCAACTCACAGTACCATTTTATCAGCAAATAAAAGGTGTGATGAAGACAGAAGATGGCAGAATGCTTTCTACTGGGCCTCTTTCACTTTTGTATATTCATTGTGTGTCCTCTATGATTTCAAGTGTCATATCTCTTCAAACTAATCTCCACTAATTTTGCAATTCTGGTATCAAATTTAATTGCAGATCGAGACATGTACAACATATATGAATTCAGTTTTAAAGGGAAACTGATATTTTTGTTTTGACTTTTTATATAAAACTCTGCTAACAGTGCAATGCCCATTTTTTGAAAAACAGAACCATGTACTTCACATTATATTTTGATAAGTTTCTTAAATACGTTATTTCATCCCTGTAGTTGGGTTACAATGGAGTTGAGTAGAAAGCGCTGACTGCTCATTAATTCTGCAAGTTGCATTTTCATTTTCCTTTGCTCATTGATGTGTGGGAACTGAGACATAGTAAGCTTATATGGAATAACAAAAGCTTAAATTTTGAGTATACTTCTGCAGTAGCAATCTAGAGAATTCTGAAGCTGCTTTATGCATAGAAACAGAGAAACCCTCAACATGTTCACAGCTACTACATCAAGCAAATACACTTACAAAGCATTGGAGCCGGCAGATTGGCTTTTTCTATATGAGATGTCTGAGTTATGTTGACAATCTAATAACGTGGCGAGTAGCTAAAGGCTGGTGTGGGCCTTCAGGACTTAGTAATGTTGCTGCAACGTTTTACAACATTAATGGCATCATCGAGATAAATGAGGCTAATATAGCCTCTAAACGATCATCTCTCATTTTTTAAAGAAAGATTTAAAATATATATTATATATTTATATGCATATACCTCATCATTCACACTGTATTTCTCAGCACACTGAGCATTATCTATAAACTAGAAGAAACCAATAGTAGTATAAAATATTTGTGAAATTCAGCCTAACATTTTCTTTAAAAAGCTAACCAAAATATAATATTTAATGATTTCAAATTCTAATGTGATTTTTAAATGAAATGAATATTTCTTCTTTGAAAATGACAGCTTTTCCCCTGAAAAAATCCATAAAATAATACAGAAAACTTTGACATTGGCATACACATTAACTGAGATAGTGTATACAAAAAATGCTTTCTATGTGATGGTAAATTAAATATAATGAAAATATCACTTGATGCAGCATGTCAAATACATGGTTGAGAAGCTTATTTCATACAATTTTAAATAGTGCTGTATTGAACTAACATGGACTTAGTATTACAGATTTTGAAGTCTACATATTACATAGGATTTTGTATTCTATATGAATTATAACAGGAAAATATTTTTAATACAAATTCAGAAAACATCAATTAAAATGTAAGGACTATGTTATATTTATTGTTGCTTAATCCAGTTTAAGTGCTTACAAATTCATTTATGGAAACACTGACATTTGCTCTAAATAATTATTTTAACAGTGCATTCACTGCAAGTGAAGGAATGGAAGAAAAAAATGTAGGAAAATCTCTCATGGCATAAGTTAAGAGGAAAATTTTTATTTTGAATACAGAAAGGGTTAAAATGACATAATTTTTAACCACTCATGGTTTTTGTCCTAGCCATGAAAAAATATTTATGCCCAAGGAAAAATGTAAAGCAACAATAACCTGCTCTAACAGAAAACACCAAGGTGAGTCGACGGTGATGAAAGAGTTAAATATGTGCATAAAAGAAGATTGTGATGATAATTTCAGCTGTGGAAAACCGAGTACCACGAGAGTCAGAACTCTGCATGCCACGCCTAGCATTGCTTGGACATTCTGTGGAGACTGACTGAAGCAGCAAAAGCACTAACATGCATTCTATACACAGGGCAAGAGCTTTATCAGTAATTTAGGCCAGGGACACTGCCTTTTTCACATATCCCTCTATTCAACGCTAGTTACTGAGCACCATTTTTCTACGAAGCATTCGGATCAGATGCTGCCAGGAATATGAGGATCAGTAAAAAACGTTTACAGTGAAGAAAATCAGGCGAAGATCTGCTAGCTGAGTACAAGCAGCAAATCCACCAGGATTTGATTGTTTCATGAAAATAACTTAAACCTAATGTAAATGAGGTTTTCTCCCCCACAACAATTCAATCCCTCCTTTGAATTCTGATTTACATATTCTCAGCTGCGTCTCCCTGACACAGGGTTTTTAAATTCTATGTTTGTTTTCATCTACATCTACCTACGTGGATTCTCCACTTCTTCAGAAGACTGGGTATTCTTGCGTGCTGTCTGATTTTTGTCTGGAAACTTTGCTTCTGGTGCCCGTTATTTAATAACATACAGTGCCGTCCCTTTAGACTTACCATCATTCAGCTGAGCACGGTGGCACACATCTGTCATCCCAGCACTCCGGAGACTGAAGCAGTAAGATGGCTGTGAGTTTGAGGCCAGTTTGGGCCACAAAGTGAGTTCAAAGCCAGCTTTCACTCCATCATGAAGCCTTGTCCCCAAAAACAAAGAGAAAATTGTATATATACATAATCTAAGGAAATACAATTTGAAGTTTCTTAATTCTTTTAGGGATGGGATTGCTTATGAGATCTGGAAATATTTAAATAAACACATAATTAACAAGCGTTCTCCAGCTTTTTGTTAATTTCTAAGGTCTTTTTCTTCTCCCAGAATATTTTCTAATTTCCTGCATTCTTTAATCCCTGGCATCTTCATTAGTTAATATATCCCTGCATTATCAGCAGATATTCTTGGTGAGAACTTGAACCGATCTGCAAAACTCATTTCACTTTATCATTTATTATAAATTTTAAATCAACATTTTGAATTTTATGCTGATAGTAAGAAAACTTTGTGATCACCTATGCATCATATAATCATCTACACTCAGTTGTTTAGTGATATCATTGCTTCGGAGAAATATCATATTAATATTTAAATACAGGTTCTTTATGTGAATATCATGTGTACTCTTAACATGCTCCTCTTTGGCATTATTTTTATGAAAGTAATGAGGTCCGTATTTGCTATCCTTATATTATGTTAACCCAAGACCAACTTAAGCAAAATGAATTAAACAAAAATAAATGAAGACACAAAGAAAGTGAGCCATTTCCTTAGTCTAAGACTCCATCTACTTTCTAGCTGCACCATGACTGAAATTATTGCTGTAGCTATGAATAAATGAGTAGTTGTCTTGATTTTTACCTGACATTTATTGATGTCATGGTTTAAGACACAAAGTATAAAGAGAATAAGGCCAACAAATCAAAATGAATCCAGGATTGTTACAATTTCCTTAGATTTCAGGTATATATGTATTTCATTCTTGCCCATCACAACCCCACTCCCATTTGAATTCTCCTATTAACAATATGTTCATTGAGACATTATTCATAAAGTGCAATAAGAAGTATTTTTGTACACAAACTAGGAAGAATGTCTTTGCTGATTTTTCTTGCTCGTTGTGAGGAGGATTACAAGATAAAAGAACTAGGATGCTCTCAGCTACACCAGGCTGTATATCAGTGTTGCATGGTTTGAAATGGTCATCTATTTGCAAAGGTAGGAATGGAAGTAACTTGCAATTTAGGGTAGCTGAGCAGGAGAAATTAGAATATCTAATAGGTAGGATACATGCAAAAAAAGTATACCGTAAGCACAAATTATAAGGCAGTCTTTTCTTTTGATCACTTTAATAATCAAAGATGCTCACATATGGAAATTTGAATTTCTAAACAATACAGCCCAGATATATTATGTATTCTATTAACTACCTAATCTTTGGAAGTATAATAAGCAAAGGAAGAGAGCGAGAGTTTTTCAGGGAGTTTTGCAGAGTTTTGGATGAAAGAAAGAAGAAAAGAAGAAGTGAGGGAAGAAAGACAGTTTTTGTCATTATTTGTAAAAATCTTAGCATATTTACATTCATAACTCAATGGAATTTAGAATATACAAGGGTAATGTCAATTATTTCTTGAATAATGCTGCATCATAAGCAATAGCAAATGTCATTCTCTATAAATAATAGGCATTATATAATTATAGGTGTAATGAGGACTTCATAGAGATTGACTGATTGATTTATTAACTCCTCTGGGGGAAATGGCATGGTCCAACTTCAGTCTGCAGACTTGGATTGTGTTGAGGCTTATTCCACATGTCTTTTGAATCTAGGAACAGAAGCCTACACATTCTCATACCTATGATAGAGAGAAAAAGCCATGTGATGCTTCTTTCATTGGGAAGTGGTACACTGATATTTCTTCCTTCAGTTTTCCACCATAAGAAAGACATCCAGCAGCCAAACTCAAAGGATGAGAAAAAGCATTCCAGCTATAGGGGAGGGAGACACAAAGCAAACCATCAACAGCACAGATATACCTAAGAGAAAGGGAATGAAACATCTGAGAATAATCCACCTATGTTTCTAAGGTTATCAGAAGAATCTTCATCACAATGAAGTAAATCCATGCTAAATTTAGTCAACACATATCAGCGAATAAATCTTTCTGAAACACTTATTGCATGGTAAGAGTTTTGTAATATGGTACAATCATGAAGACATGGGAACAATGTTAAGTTCTAAAGGCTTATTTTGAATTATTTTTGAAATTAGTATTAATTTTATTTCTCTTTAGAGTAGCTGAATAGCTTCAGGCTTATCATTCATTTGTTACTATACTATAAGACAAGAACTTAAATTGTTTCAGGTATTTTAAATTTAATTTCTGTTATTTATCAATGTGCTTAAATGCTCCAAATAGAGTCTTTCAAACAAAAAAGTACTTTTAGTTATTTTGTGTGTAATATTTATAATATAATGTCATATATACCTATGTATCAGTCGGTTAATAAGTGTTTATAAAACCTATAATTACTTTTACTAGCAGACTAGCATATATTAATTTGAAATGTGAATCATCTAATACTGTTTTTAAAACTAGATCATATAAGACAGATCATGAATATTTTCTTTTACAATATTGTACAACACAAAGATATTATATTTATTAGTGATTATTAAAAATGTGCACAACTATATAATTTGCTAAATTAAAATATATATAACAGATTGTGCCAATTTTTATTTTTTGTATCACTGCATAACAGCATTCTTTAAGGTCGCTTCTGAACCCTTAATTTGAACCCCATCACAAAAGCATTTAGAGGTTACTTGGTCCTCCCTGATGAAATATGTAGTGGGGAGTCAGTTCAGCTAGATTAGCAATTTAAAGCAATCTACTGAAATCAACCCAATCTATGGCACCCCACACATATAGATATGAATATTTGTGAATACAAATAAATGATTATTGTTGCACAGCATTGAATCTGGAGTGTATTTTAGTGTATCAGGGTCATGACTAGAGTCATAAACTGAAGTTGATCAACACTAGCGAGGTTGGTTAACAAGAACATTCACAATGTTTGCCTAGTTATCTATCCATATGAACCAATGCAATTTCTTTCTTCATGCTTCTCTAACAAGAGCTCCATGTTGTATTGGGAACACATGGAATAAATCTGTTTTCATTGACATAACTCTTCAAGATAAATGTACAGTCAGTGACCAAGTTTGTTTTTCCTTGTTTTTCAGGTATACAATATCCCTCAGAAATTCTAAAACTGTTACGCTAATGTCAAAGATTTGGCTAATGAAGGCAGGATGACCAATGACAAATGGGATAATTTCAGTCTAACTTTGAAAAGCGTTTTGTTTTTAAATTTGGGTATAGTGACTTTGTCTAATAGTTTGCTCAGTATCCTCATTCAGATACTTATTAAAATAATTTCTAGAAATCAGGGCGTTTGATATTACGAAAGTTTAATTGAAAATTTTGTAGTCAAAACTTTGGAGTGAATGATGGGAATTTCAAGAATTAGTTTTTGTAATAATTTCCTAGTTCCCTCTATTTCTCAAATACATTGATTAAGCACAAAAATAAATAGAGAAGCCTTTACTTTGTCTCTAATATTTACTTTGTTGTTCACTAATTTATTTCTACATCACATAATTCTTCAATCACATTCATCTATACCAAACCACACATAATTATTTCCTTCATTCAATTACTATATTTGCTTGGTACTTTCCATCTTCGTGTCTACATTTTCTCAGAATGTAGTCATTGAATATGAGAGAATACATAATTTAAAATAATTATTTTTATGTTTGTTACTTAAAAATCTGGTGCTATATAAGCACTGCATTATAATTTTTCCTTACAGCTGCAATAGATGCCACTGCCAAATCTTATCATAATTTCTTATTCTAACTATAACTTTCCAGTTTTTATTGTGTGGTAAGATAGATGTTATGTAACTTGTTGGATTTAGGAATAAGAAGCGTTACTTTGATGTTTGAGTGTTTCTTGGCAATTTCCTTCTTTCTCCAAATCAGGTCTTTCAGGTGTTATTTACACTGAAACATAAGGGTTATCTGACTGCAGCAGAATAAAAGACCTTTATAAATATTTCATGACCATTTTATGGCTGGACAACAATTAAACTATTCTAGATTCTTGCATACATGCTAGATATGATTTGCTTTCATCAGTCTTTCTGATGCCAAGACACAACACTGAGTACATACAATTTGCAGGACAAAACATTTTTGTGGATTATGATTGCAAAGATTTAAGTCCATGGTCAGTGGCCTTCAAAGCAGAAACATCAAATCAGAGGCATGATGCAGCCAAACCGCTCACTTCATGGTAACCAGGAGGCAGAGAACCAGGGAGAAGTACCAGCATAGGTAGGACAAGGGCCAGATATGATCCCGTTTTAAGGTCAGACCCCGTTATACATGAAAAAAAAGAAGTGTACCTTGCTAAGTTTTAGACCAGTAAATTGACAAGCATTAAATGTTCCACACAGCTTTATCATTTGCCTTGAAAAAAAATTCTGAGATGGGTGAGGCACTGAGTAAATTTAATTTTCTTTTAGTGTTCTGTTTCTTATTTTATTCTGCTGGTCTCACTAAAGCACTTATTTATGAAACAAAATTCAAAAGGCAGGAATCAAGCTAGCAGGACAAGTCTCCAAAGTGTTCTAGCCATAGACCAATATCCCCGCAGCGTGTTGTTACTCCTGCTGCTGTTTAGTTACAGGTACAAGTTGCCTTTGATTAAGTAATTGGGCTCAGGAAACTCTCGGGCATGAACACATAATTATTGCTTCTGTTTTCTGTTTGTCCTCTGACCTACAAGAAGACATCTGGCTCAACTGCATTATTAAGAGTAAATGAGAGTAGACTGAGAAGTGGTGCAAACCTTAGTTTTTAAAAATATCCTACAAATATTCTTTGCCAAATTTTTTAAATAAAGAAAATAATTGGAATGTGGTCTTCACAATGTTCAATAGACATAACGGGAAACCTAAAATAAACCCTGTAACAATTAAGAAATGTCATTTTTAAATTAAAAATGTTATACCCTTGAAATTACAGCATTTTAACTTTTGGGAACATTAAATAAAGTAATATCCAAAGTAAAATGAGATACTGAAGAAGAATCAAAGGAGTTTGATGCTTTTCTTCTCTTTTTTCAATATAGTTTGTGAAGATGCTATATCAACAGTTTTCAATTTTAAAAATAAATAAATTATAAGGATGTACAATTTCTGAGGTTTGTGAGATGTGTATTTTAATTCATTCTATTTTAAAAGCACGGCTAACTGAGGAGACAGATTGTATTTTCTGATATTGTAAAATATTCCATTTTTGTCATCATAGTGATACTTTTTACTTGATAACTTATGGGTAATATCTGTGTATGAAAAATCATTTATTTGTCAACTGTTTACTGTGATAAATCATACTTTCAAACAGCAAGTAGAAAAATTCAGATATTAACCATAATGTTCACAGTCTAAAAATGTTCATCAGTGCATGTTTACATGCCTGGTCAAGTGGTAGGTGAGTGGGATAGCTTAGTGCTTACTTCCTCTGCTACAATCCTCTACCTGTTTTGAAGTATTTTAAGCATGTCAATATCCTTTGAAGTTTACTCCACTCCTACAATATAAAACAGCCTTTTAAATAATCTCTTTTCTTCAGACTTTTAGAAGTCAGTTTAGAATATTAGAATCTAAGGTGGAAAATAGTGAAGACATGAGAAGCAATATTTTCCTATCTCATTTTAAAACTTATCCTCAAGGAGAATATAACACATTTGGGGGACTTCCCAGATTAAGAAGTAAATTATATGTGATTAAACTATATGGTAAAACTTTTTAAAACAACAGTATAATTACTACAAAATTTCAATGGAAATTTTTTGCTTTAAATATAATTTTATTCAAAAATACATACACAAATACATGTAACTGTAGTCCTACATTTAAATGGAATTATTTATTAGAGCAAGACACTGTTAAAGAATTCAGTGGGCTTTCTGCCATTGTGGTGAGATGAATGATGAATCAGATGCAAGGCAGGGTTCCTTAATAATTTATTGGGTCATGAGTTATGGTTTTGTTCAATTGAAAATTATTAGATGGGTTTGCCTGAGGCAAAGAGCATAGTATATGGAAAAAGAAAATAGATTAAGCAAACATTCCATGAATTTAATCATTTCTAAAAGTGTACTTGGTAAAGGCTCTGATGCATTTGCCATTAATTCAGGGGAAAATTTTGCACAACATAATCACAAGATGGGAATTGTCAAAGCAACTTTGCAAATGGGATATGCATAGTGAAAAGACAGTCTAAGTCATTGCCTCCATCTAATGTTTTTCTTCATGAATGAGGTTAAGGTGTAGTGAAGAAGCCAAAGCTGCTGATTTTTCCCTTTAATTGAAATATAACACTCCACTATCACTACACATTCATTCATTGACTTTGATATCTACTCCACATACTTTATGGGTACCAATCTTATACCTGGAATAATCTTAAGAGCTTATTGGGAAGAGCCACTTTTATATAAGTCCCTTGTGGTGACCACTTGTGAGAAAACTTTTTCATATGGGATACTTGAAATAAATATGTAGGTAAACATATAAATTCAATATTTATTAAATTGAGAATTTAATATGTAGTTTTTCTTTTAGCCAATAAAGCAATAGTCTCTTAAATAATTTAGAATATATATTATTTAATTAAATTATATGAATCACTGTTAAAGTAAACGCTAATAAATATGTATTTGATTCTGGGATTTGGGGGTTTATTTTTGAAAGTTTGTCATGCTGTCAGAGGTTGTTCTTTGCCTACTGACTCTTTAAAAAGTTATATTGGCCCTAGTCAGAAAGAAAAGAAAAGAAAAAGAAAGGAAAAACTAACCACAGATAATGCACACACAAACACACATGCACAGATGCAGGCATCACATTAGTTTTATTTCTCAAAGTCTCCAACCTAAAACAATATTCCCAGATATAAGAATCTCAAGAGTGGAACAGTATAGTCATTTTTCCCGTTAAGATTAGATTTAGAACAGTCCCTAAAACTCCCACGTGTTCATGGGTGGAGCAGTGGACTGATCCAAGTGTGAGAGGTGATGGGAGTTGTGAGAGGTGATCCAAGTGTGAGAGGTGATGGGAGGCAGAGCCTGACCTGGAGAGGCGAGTGGATGGAGACCACCATGAAGCAGCTCTGAGCAGGATTTAAAATTAGCTAATTGGCTTTCTACATTTATCTGTGAGTCTGTCCTAGGCTTAGGCTCCTTGTCTGGAGATGGGCAGCAAATTTTTAATAAGCGAACCTCTATGAATCACTGATCTTGGCTGAGACCTGTAGTGGCCTGTGATGCCAGAGATACCTCAAAGGGCGGGATAAGGTCACAGCTGCAGACATCTGGCTCCAGGCACAATTAAGCATATAGAGACTGCAGCTGCAGACATCTCACTCCTGCTGTCTCATCTCCACCATAAATGTCATCATGGAGATAAAACGGTTCTCCTAAATTGGCATAATTTACTACTTGGAGAAGTCTTTGGACTGACTCCCAAGGTCCTGCTCAGTTCCTGTGCTTTCCTTAGTATCTCCTCTCTTTGTCTGAAAATCTGATAATATTGGTGGCCCAGAGCAGCTCTTTGTCACTGCCTCCAGAGTCTTGAACTCTGCTAGGTTTTAATCTTTCTGGAGCCCTAAAATCATACCACT
>PVJX010018376.1:15490-36729 GCA_004027295.1 Dolichotis patagonum
AAAAAAAAAAAAAAAAAAAAAAAAAAAAAAAAAAAAAAAAAAAAAAAAAAAAAAAAAAAAAAAAAACAGTGACTAAGGCAGTTTTTAATGATTCTTTGGCAGTGAGCTGTCCCAGAAATTCTGGTCTATAGGCATGATGCTCAAAATCTTATTGACTTACAAGAGATAAAATATTTCAGCTACTTATCACTAGATTTTTTCAACCACCCAATTACTGACTACCCTGTAATAATTAAACTTAGGTAACTTTCTCCAATAATAGGAGTAGAATCTGGACTTTTTAATTCTCCTGGCCAAAAGTTATCTATTTCTACATGACACCGAAAAAGAAAGGACAAATGTTCTTACCTGTTAAACACATATTTTATACAAATCAAATTCAGTTCATTTAAACACATGTAAACACCACTTAATAACATTTTCATTCAAGTATTTATCCAATACTTTAAGAAACTCTGTGAGTAGTTAGCACATCAGAATTGGCCAAGAGTTTCACAGAGTAAAGCAAAGGCCTTGCACCCCTGCTTCCCTCAGCCCTACTCACTTGGTGGAGTTGTAAATAGCAATTGCTGTGCAGGCTGGGTTTCCAAAGCTCCTCCCACCTAAAATTCAGGCTCCATATTTTGCTGAAATAAAAGTCTTATGTTAATTCCTTTAACAATACACCATGTAAAGCTTATCTTCATTAGCCATCCATGGCATGATACGGCATCCAAGTCCCAGAACTGTGCTCCACAGGAAACTAAAGATCTTTTCAACTGCAATCTTCCAACACTCTGATGTCCTTTGATTACCCCTGCCTTCAAGACCAGCACTGTTCAGCATCTCTACCAAGAGAATAAACAAGTCTGAAGACACACTAGGGTAGCCTGGGTACTGCCTGTGTGGATTTACATATCAAGCCAAAGACAATTTTACTGGATGAGACTACATTCCATTTCCAGACCAGATGGTCATTTGACTAGGTATCATTTGTATTCACTGTTGAAAAATAGCTATGAAGAGCAAAACAAAAAGTTATGCAGCCTAGAATATTATGGAATAGTAAAATCCACAAGCAATGCTGAAATGCATCTGTATATTGGTAGAGTTTCTCAGAAATCATTGAGTATCTGAAGGTGTTTCTACAAAACATAGCACTAGATGTTCTTCCCAGTCAATAGCACACGGAAGGAGTCAGGTCTCAACCAGCACAGTGACACCACCGATTTGGAAGAGCACTGTGACTTTGAAGTCTTTCATTGTCTTAAGCATAAAGCAAGTTCCAGGTCAGTTAGTACATGAATTCCTGCGGCAACTGAGGAATTTGAACGTTCAGCAAAGTGCATTTGGAGCACGAATATACTGAAAATGTTAGAGGATTTCACCAACCACATGACTGGGTTTCGGTTAGTCTTAAGTGTCTACCCATTCAATAAACAGATTTATTTGTTCAGGTACAATAATGATAAGTGACCATCATTAGTACTGCACTTCATGTCTGATATCCAGCATGCTATAGTCTAATAATGTATTTGAGAAGACAGGAAAATGAGCTTTAGTTCAAGCTAAATCCTGGAAAGATCTGATTTTTGGAAAACTTGTGAATCCTAAATTGGAGATGTTCTTTCACTATCTACTACCAACTCTGTGGCTACTATTTAACATTGCCAGTCTCTTGTGACTTGTCTTAATATTGACAACAAAAAAATTGTGAATATACCTGGCAACGTGGTTATGAAAATTTTCTCTCAGATTTAAAAGCTTCTCCTTTCTCTAGGGATATGGAACTTCAAAGTTATGAAATATCAGACTGCAGTGGAGTAGTTCTGTGTCCCAGTACCTAACATGATTCTACCTGATTTCTAAACCATTTATATTATTTTGGTTGCTCTGTTTCAAAATTATAATCCCACACTGAAAGAAAATAATTCCACAATAATATTCACTTGGTAAAAGTAGCTACTGTGCTGACCCATTAGAATGAAGTGCATTGCAGAAGTGCTAAAATATTGATGAGCAACAACTTGCAAAATTCTGGTCTTACTATCTACAAATGAGAACACATAATACATGTCTTTCTGTTTATTTCCCTTAACGTGTTTCAATTCCATCCATTATTTTATAAATGACAGATACCACTTTCTTTTTTCATGACTTAATGCTATTCTCTCTGTAAATACTCTTTATCCACTCATTAGTTGATGGCATCTTTGACTGTTTCCATTTCTTAATTATTGTGAGTAGTGCAGCAAGAAACAAAAACATGCATGTAATGGAGTAATAAAAATAAAAAGTGTCTCAAATGATATAATTTTTACAAGATATTTCTTTTTACAAAGTCAAATATTCATCTCTGTTCTGTTGTTAGAGAGAGATGGTGGATAATAGATTTTATGGGTGCTCCATTGCCCGAGAAGCAGCTTAGGTACCCTAGAATGTATTCCTACATTGTCATACTACATAGATTGTGAAACCTGCTTTTTCTCTATCTAAACACAAAGTAAACATGCAGGGCTGGAACTCAAAAATTGACTAATGGTGGGTTAAACAATCTCTGAAGTATAGTGTGTTACAGTGGAAAAGCTTTCAAGTAAGTTATGGAGCAGATTTCAGCTCTGACTCTTTCATGTGTAAGATAAGTGATTAAGTGCTACTCGTTTCTGCTATCTGTAAAACGGATAAGATTGCTGAGAACATTCAGCTATTTAATATGAGTAAAACTGTTCCAATCATCTTCCAAGCACTATTAAATTGTCACTTGTTTTCCTCAGCTAGATGGAAATGTTTTGCTGCCAGTCCCATGAAAGATAGTGCTGTGCTACAAATTAACTTGAGTGGTTTGCTTGAAACTGTGAGATGAGGTTTTCACATGTCCCTCAGTGATGGGGAGAAGTACATGACACATGAATAAGACAACATCTCCCTCTGTCCTCGACAACAGAACCAAAGAGAAACCCCAGAAGCCTCATGTGCTCGGAGAAGCTCCTCCCTTTAGCCGTCATAGTGGCCATGGCCAAAGATAGGGCTATCTCATGCCCATGAGCTTTGACAAGACATTAGGCCTCCACTTCTCTCTAACATTTCTAATGGGCTCACATCTGAAGAGTTCCTATCTGAAGAACCTGGGTCACTGTATCTCTTATTTTGAGAGACCTAACATACTATGATATCACTGTTTCCTTCTCTGAGACTCTCAGGTCTTCACAAGAGGATTCCTCTAACATAGTTGTTAGTACTTTGAAATTTTTTTCCAACAGCTTTTTCTACTTCATATATACCATTCATGATGTCCTGGCACTTTATCATTACCAAGAAAATTTTTTCTGATCCTGTATACATTGCATTATTCAAATTTCATTTATTTTTCTCTAGCTCACAATGTTTTGTTACTTAATTCTAATAATACTCGAACAAAACAGGTCAATGATTTAACACAATATTGACTTTGTATATTGTAATTCTATTTGCTTCCTTGGCCTTACTCCAGCCTCATAGCTCCATTGCTGTGCGTCTCAACTACCGGCTACCTGTACTGTGATTTACTATTCCATTAATGCAGAATGCGTTTCTCTTCATTGCCACACAAATCTGGTAAGAAGGGTTCTCAGATACTAGATTCATTAATAATTCAATGCAAAATTGAGAAATTCCATAGTGAAGTAAAGAGATTTATTCATTTAATCTGTGGTGGTTGTGCATGGAACTAAACAGTGTTATAAGCAAAGAATAGTACCTAGAAGGCATTACAGATGCTAAAAGCTAACATATCTGGTCCATGTAAGGGTAAAAGTACATATTTAATTTTTCTAGGAAACACTTCCTCAAATATAATTCATTGGCAAATCATTCAAAGAATAAATTAATTCATCCTGCCATGTCAACAAGTGAATATTCCAAACTGATATAGATAGTAGTATTTAAACCTTATGATCAACTCAGGAACATGAATTTCTCTTTTTGTATTTTTTTTAGAAGTTTTGTACATTGAAAGAGTGTATCTACAGCATAGCTTTATTTCAACGTTTCAGTAGTAATAACAGTATAACCATGAAGGAAACTAACACACACACATATCAAAACGTATCTCAGATCCGTGCTATCATCTGCAAGCAGCTACTCCTTCTTTGAAAAGCAGCTCATAGACAATTACCAGGCCTTCATGGTATCTCAATGATGAGAATGGTACAACAGTAACCTGGTCTGTCCATCATGAACCAGGTACTAAAGTTGGCCATGCACAGTAGAATGCACCAATATATCAGAGTGGTATATACATGATATTGCTCAGTAAGATTCCAAAGGCACAAGTGAGTTACATGAAGAAGTTTCCAGTGTCCATAGTTCCTATTTTTGCTCTACTGCTGTCTGTGTGCCAGCGTAAGTCCATGGTCTCACGGAGTGCATTCACTGCCCAGCTGACAGAAGAGATGACTAGGTTCTTGTTCACAGATGCTTCTGCATGTTAACCGTCACCACCTGAAGTGGACCACTGAGTCCACCAAGAAATCTTCATTGCAGCATCAGTTTGGAGAATACACTATGTGATAAATTTTTCTAAGAAGAAAAAATGCAGACATGTGACTATATACCAATTCATGAACTGTAGCCAAGGATGTATCAGGGTCACCATCAACTTATAAGGAATGTGACTAGAAAATTGGTGGCAGATGTATTTGACAAAGAGGTAGGTGGATAGAACTCTCCATGCGAGCAAAGGATATAAAGATATTTGTGTCACATGTAAGGGTTTACTAAGTGTGGACTTCAGTAGAAGACTTGAGCAATCAAGTGGGTAACAAAACCTGTCCTGTGGATAGAAATCAGACTTTCAATCAGCTACTCTAATTACTACCCAGTGAGCTCATGAACAATATAGCCATGGTGGCAGGTAATACATGGACTCAGTGACATAGTGCTCCATTCTTCAAGATTGATCTGGTTACCACTACTGCTGAATGCCCAATATGCAGAGAACAACCGTGAGTTCCCAGGGTGGCACCATTCTCCAGGGTGATCAGCCTGTGGCCTGGTGTTGTATTGATTAGATTAGACTACTTCCATCATAGAAAATATAGCACTTTCTTCTTAACAACATAGTTAATCCGGCTATGGGTTTGCCTTCTCTGATGGAATTCTTCTCCAAATCTACCACCTGTGGACTTACAGAATTCCTTAGCCATCATCATCATGGTATTCCACACAGTGTTGCGTCTAACAAAGGAAGATATTTCTTAGCCAAAGAGCTGAGGCATTGAGCTCATGTCGTTGGATTCACTGGTCTTACCACACTCCTCACAATCCAGAAACAGCTGGATTGATATAAATGTGGAATGATGTTTTGAAGGTGCAGTTACAGTGCCATTAGGTGGTGACACCTTGCAGAGCTGGGCAAGGTTCCCTAGAGGGCTGTATTTGCTTTGAAGGAGCACTGTATGGTACTATTTATCCCATAGGTAGGATTAACAGGTCGAGGAATCAAAGACTAGAAATAGAAATGGTTGTGGGGCATGGTGGCTAACACCTGTAATACCAGCACTTGGGAGCCTGAGGCAGGAGGACCATAGCAAGTTCAAGCCAGCCCGTGCTACACAGAGAGATTCTGTCTCAGAAAAAGAAAAAAAAACACAAAAGAAAGAAAGAGGAATGGTATCACTTACAACTCCCCTCCCTCTATCTCTTGTTCCCCTACATGTGTTGAATAAGAAAGAAAAATAAAGGATAATTTTAGTGAGTTTGTTCAAGTCTAAACAGTGGGTTCTGCAGCCTAATAATACTTAGGTTATTTATATAAGGAAGATGTTAGAAAGACACTAGGAAAAAAATAGTAGAAAAATCTAGTATCTAATCATGGGAAGAATGTCTTCAACAAGAAAGAAATAATTAACTATACTAAGTTCTTTCGTTATGATATGAAACTAGTTATATTAATTTAAACGTGATGCCAGATCCAATCAATTACAAATACTAGACCTCTTCTGAGAGATATTTTCATCAGATATTATTTTTCTAGAATTATAATCACATTTTGATGGATTGTTATGTTTTGAATGAATAAATACTCCATAAATTCCTCACTTGAGTTTCTGTATTTTTTTGAATTTTCTTTTTTTACGTCATGAACATTCTTTATAAAAATTATTGCTTGCTAAAAATATAAAAATACTACATAGTGATGAAATACTATTTTAGTTGTCATTCTTATCAACAATTTCCTACATTTTTATTTACTTTGTCTCATACTCCTTTTCTAGCTTTTCTGCTTATTGTCCAGGGAAGACGTCCAGAGTCTGTAAATCTCTGTGCAACCAAAGAACAAAGGGACTAACTACTTTTCTGAAGAAAAGCTATAAGCTATAATGTGTTCTTCGAGGTTATTTTTACATTATCACAAATGCAAAGCTTCCACAGCAAAAAGAAAATTGAAAGTTCTAAAAGTGTGTGCCATCAGATATAAAAATAACATAAAACTTGTCATAGGTTATTTTAAGAAGGGTCCTTTTTAGCTGCCTAATGAGATGAGCAGGTGTAGAAGTTTATCCAGAAACCTGAGCATCTTATGGAAAATGTCAATTAACCGTTTTCTAGGTGTTGCTCTATTATTTAGTGGTTTGGAAAATAATATTACAAATGATAAAAATTTTTTTTCTAAGAATAATGTTACTCTTTTTATATAAAAGTTTATAATTTTCTTACAGTTTTTAAAACTAAAACTGGTGTTATTGGTATTACAGCTTTTGAAGAATCAGGAAATGAATAATAAGCAAATATTGGATAAGCAAATAAACAAAAAAAGTATTTATTTTCTACTGGCAAAGTTTCTGAAACAAACTCCTGTTCCAATTTTCCAAAAATAAAATAAAATTTCATGATAATGAGACACTTAGTTAGCATTTACTGAATTTCATTGTGCCATGAAATTTGCACAACAAATTATTAATTATTTAGTGAAAAATTAGTGTTCTTTAGGTCCCTTCAGGATTGACTGGAGACATGTAAGCAGTGCATGTTACATAAATTAAAAATGAATTTTTAAAAGTTTTGAAATTACTCAAAATAATTATTAAAAAGTGTGCATGAGTGTGTGTGTGTGTGTGTGTGTGTGTGTGAAGGCTGAACATTATTGGAAGAAAAAGGGAAGTTGTATTCATGCACTTACGTGCTTATACACATCGTTAGGAAGAAAATGACAAAAGAAGCGGGAGATGGTGAAGGATCCAGGACCTAGCACCATAGTGAAGAGTCATTGTCTTTGGAAGAAAGTTGATAGAAGCCAGAGAGGAGGAAAGTTATTACTGGGGCTCTGTTAGATACTTGGAAGAGGCCCTATCACGAGGAGGCGTAGCTCAGGAGGAACCAAACACACAAAAGCAGAGTGGAAACAAATTGAGGCAAACATTGGAAACTTTCCTTTCTGCCTCTTTGCTCTTGCCGGTGTCTCCATCAGATAAACAATTCCAACAACCAGCAGCCAAGAAAACACTGGATGGTGGAGAGTCTAGAGGCCATCTTTTTTGAAAAGAATATATATTTACACAGAGTAACTATCATCATGATTTACTTAGAATACACTTAAAACAAACTTAAAGATATACAATTCTATAGATATTTTATACTCAAAGACTAATGTCAATCCATTTAAACCCTGTATGGAACCTATGTGTAATGTTACATACCACTAATGTTCTTTGTAAGATTTTAAGTAAAGAGAGGTGGTAAGCTGTTACTCTAAATGTAGGTGATCAAGATAGTGGCTCCATAGCTGGCCAGAACATCTGAATTTATTATTAAGACTTTTTGCAACCTGTATTTATGTTTCTTTCACCTCTGGCAGAACCTCTGCAGAAGAGTTGAAGATGGAGGTGGAGAAATCAAAAGCATCTTCTCAAAAAGAACCATATTAGCAGGATTCCATATTGAGTAGCAATTTACTATTTCTTACTGATTAGCATTATTGTAGATGAGAACAATAAGAGATTCTAAGAATCCTGTAGTTTTCAGATATAGTAATGACTTCCCATCACTGTGTCTGTTCAATTCAGTTTGTCTTTTGTAATAAGGTTCAGGGCATAACTCCCTTCACTGTTGATTCAGCAGCAAGAGTGTACCAGCATGGAGGGAGGATCATCTCACCTTTCAGTTTAGAGAAACCATGTCTGCGTTTCTGGTTGAAAGCTCCACTTTGAGTCAATTTTTCTGCAGTTGAAGAGATACCTTATAGATAAATAAGAGATAAGGGCTTGTGTTATATTCATGTTTTGCAAGGGAACAGATTTAATACAGGACATGTAATTTATAGGATTATTTTATAATATTCACCCTAAAAGTCAAATGCAGGAGAATATAGGAGATCTGTCCACACACTGAAGACCCAAATAATTTAGCTGAAGGGATTGGGTCCCATAGCAGTGTCCTCCAGGTGTCTAGACTAAAGCACACGACACAGTCTCATGCAAGTCTGTATCAAGGATCTGCATTTGGAAGGCTTAAACGTGAGTGACGGAAGCTAGAGAGTCTGTACCAGCAGGATGAAAGATCTGAGCCACCAGGCTAAAGGATCTGCACTGGAGCCAGCAAGTGATGCGCAAGGTAAGTACCAGAGCTGCCCAGAAAATAACAGCAGCCATTCTCAGCCATTCTCAGCGACAGCGAGAACTCGAGCTCTTTGGTTGATGAGGACTGTTGCTTTCATATCACGGAAGCCACCGTGACAAGCTTCTCCAAGGTAATCAACAGCACACCATCTTCCCCTCTGGTCCTCCTCTTATGCCCTTAGCAAAAATTCTCAGGTGGGTCTTCCACACCCACAACCATGCTGACTCAGTTCATCTGGGTGTTACAAGCTGCCCATGAGCTCATCACAAGTGCTGTAAGCCATGTGGCAGTAAACCAGGTGGACACATTGGTATGAACATATGTGCAAATTCACATGTGGTATAGATCAGTGGATATGGAAGTGTGTGAGGATGAGTACACAAGCATCCATTTATTTTCTGTCAGCTAAGAGCCTCTAAAAGCAACACAACTCCAGAACTAATGAGTACACCTCACACTGAGACTCTGGTTTCCAATACTGTTCTCCTATAAAAATAAAACCCAAGACATTAGAAAAATGATAATTTTAGGACTCTAGAATGAGGACAGAAAATTCTATAGGAAATAGTCCTGTTCTGAACCATTTTCTTGTGATAGAATGTAAGAATGTATAAAAAAAAAACACAGAAAGAAAGAAACCTAACAAATAGATAACAAATTAATGACGTGCATTAAAGAATGAAATAGTAGTGCCCATAGTAGAAAAATTTGAGCAAAACACATTAACAAATGCTGGAATTAACCCAAAGCATAATCATATATAACTCCATATTATATATATAGAGAGAAACAAATACATAAATAAGAATTTTCCATGCACAGGGACTCCAAAAATCTTATGCAACTACTCTGCCTATAGGGAACAGAAATGTAATTTCCCACCCCTTACATGTGGGGTGAGTATCATAACTTTAAATATATTGTGAAAAGTAGAGAAGAGAGTAAATTTATAGTTGGGAAATCTTCTTTAGATAGATGATCAATATTAATATAGGCACTGATAAGTCATATTGAGAGTGTGTATCCTTGATATAATGTGATTAAAATACTCTACTTACTAGTTCTATTGTTTTCCTCTCAAAAATCTAGAACTTCTTTTTTAATCATGTGAAAAAACGATGAGAGTCTATCAAGGGACAGCTTACAAAATACCCGTCTGATCAATATACTTTAAATTTATTAAATGAAATGAGAAACTGTTGTGATCAAAAGTATATTGAGAAGACTGGACTCCTCAGTGTAGTACAGGATCTTATGAGATGCTGGAATGGAAGCAAATCTAAGGAAAACTAAATGAAATATAGATTCTCATTAATATAATGCACAAATATGGGTCTCTAGTTTTTTACAAATGGTCCAAATTAATGTAAGATATACTAAGATGCTAGACTTGTGATGGATAGGTAACTGTTTTATATTCCTTCCAAAAAATAAGCCTAAAACTGTTCAAAAAATAAAGTCCTACTTTGACTGTAACAACTTTAAGTTACCCCAGTCTAACACCAATTAGTGGTAAAAAATCTGTAAATGGATAATATATTTAATAGGAAGATGGTCCATGGAGATTCAGTGCTGTCTCTGCTAATACTAGCAGTAAGCAAGACACTATTTTCAAACAAAATACTTACCTGTTTAAAAAGGTAAGACCTTCCACCAATGTCTTAGGGATCTCAGTTGTGGTCCTGGTATTTTTGCTTTTCAGACCTTCCAAAAACTTGCACTATTTTCTGTAGAAACTTTAAGTATATTTAATTTTACTGGGTCATAACATATTTATTCATTTTATTTTCTTTGTTTTCTTGAGAAAACAACAGATAAAAATAAAAATAATTTCATCTGATGGATAGATGACTAGGTAATAGAATAGATTCATAGTTAACATAGATTGGACTATACAGCACATGGTTGTGCCACACAAAGGTTCATGTTTAACTATGTTTTGAAGAAATAGTTTGTAGGTAAATACAGTCAAACAGTTTTTAGACAAATTTGGGATACTGTCACTTGGTAGCCAAGTTCCCATCACCAGGCTAAACTTATAACAAGAAAGATTCATTTCCCCGTCATAGATTCAGAGGCCTCAGTCATCAGTTGGACATCTCCAAGGCAGAACAACATGGTGGAGCAGCCTGGGCGTGGAAAGCTGATCACATCACAGTGGCCAGTAAGCAGAGAGAGGCAGAAAAAGCCTTAAAGAGACAGAAGCCCCAAAGTCATATTCCATGATCCCTGTCTGTTTCCATTACCTCAAATAATGCTATCAGATGACCATTTCCACAGTGGATTAATACACTGATGACACTAAAGGCCATAAAATGAAATTACTTGTCTAGACTCCACTTCCAAACATCGCTACGTTAGAAATCAGACCTTCAATAGATGAGTCTTTAGGAAATAGTTCATATTTAAATCATAATTTTTCTCCTGTGACCCTAAAGTCTCATGTCCACTTCATAATGTAAAAGTATTTACTTAATCTTCAAAAGTTGCCATACCATAACAGCTCCAACATTACTCATCCGGGTCCTAAACTCCTCTGACACAAAGACAGACTCTCAGAGGTGAGTCATAAAAATCGAGATTCAAGGTATGTAATTCCAAGATACCATGGGGCAGAGTAAATATTTCATTTCAAAATGGCTTCATATCGGAATAGAAAGGAATCAGACCTAAGCAGGAGCAAAGTTCAGCAAGGAAACATGGAGTCTTGTGGCTCCATGTCCATCAACCAAGGCATATTGTGGAACTGGGGGAGCCCTGTCTCTGACTACATTGATTGCAGACCACGTGAGTCTTGTCTTGAGCTAGCTTCTCTCAGTCCCTGAAGTTTTCCTCTGCATGTGTTCCACTTTCCTGGCATCTTCAATTTTCTGGAATTTCTATTGCAGATTTGGCCTCCCTGTCTAAACTTCCACACCATCTCAGGGGATCCCTGTAGGGATTCTGACTTTGAAAAATTACCTGGCTTTTCAGACCTTCCTGTGAAATCTGAGTGGATGCTCCAATAACCCCACAACTCCTGAAAATTCTACGTGTCCCCGAAATCAGCATCATGTGGTCAACTTCAAGATTTGTGTCTAGCTTGAGCAGTAGCCAGGCCCACCTGGACTACAGCCGTGAAAGGCTCTGAGTCCCAGGATGACTGAACACAGAAAAGCACTTCTCTAGGAAGCCCTGGGGGAACAAGATGTTCCCTGACTTTTTTCTAGAAGCAAATTCCTTTAAAAGAATTCATATGTTTACATCCTTGAACCTTTGATAGCACGCTACTCGGGTGGAGTCAATCCAGTCAGTTCCTGAGATAACTTGAAGACATCTTTCCCATGTTTCCAGTAAAAGGTGTTTGGTATTTGGTTTCTTTTAGGAATTAGTTTATCAATTATATCTTATTTTGTCTTTGTTTTAGATATATTCCTTTTCTGGACAAATTGAGCTTTTAAAATCCTTAGGCTATAGAGTTTACAATTGATTTTCAGTTTAATTTGGGGTAAATGCAGTCAAATTCTGCCTTTGCCATGCTGCTGTCTGAAGGTTGTGCTGTCTTGAAATTTCAACCAGAGTAATTGATCCGTTGCCTTTAAAATCAGCCTCACACAATGTTTGAGGGTATGTATAAAATAGAGACAAAATGCTTCACTAGAATGTAACATGATTGACTTGAGTTCAATTCAGAAAGACCTCACTTCTGTCTGTAATCTCATCAACATGGTCTTTACTCTCTGCATTCTAATCAGGAATCTGGTATTCTGAGCCCTAAGCTGAATTGCCCATTAAACTCCATTTATAGTTTTCTAGATTTGTCTAGTTTGCTTCCGCAAATTTTCTAAATCCCTCCTATAAACCGATTCCAAAAGCTTCTTAGCTACATCATAAGGTTGATTCACATCATCACTGTGCTTTCCTTACTCTATTTTTGAGCATTCACCAACTTTTCTTTGCTTGGGTAAAATGCTTGATATAAACAATTTAAAGGAAGAAAGATGTATTTTGATGTATGGATTTATTATAGACAAATAAGTTAGACAGACGTTAATAGGCAGTCAATGTCCTTGAGGGAATAAAAGAAGACATGGCAAAACTGTGACTGGACATCAACTGGAAGAGAACCTGACCTCAAGTTGGAGATGAATAGCCAGGCCTGTGGGCTTCTCTGGAGATAAACAGGAACTTGAGATTATACTGTAATTCACAGCACCTGGTTCACGGGTCCCAGATAAGCATCTAACGCATAGGTGAGGGACCAGAATATCTGCACCCATACTACCAGCCCTTTCCTGGATCGCTTTTATGTTTCGATGATTAGAAGTTACAGATAAGCTAAAATTAATAAAGTCTGCCTCATACCGTGAATCCATGCCTCTCTTCTCTTTTGAATCAATATTAGCTAAATTAATATATTTGTAATTCTACAGGTTGATTGTTGTTTGACCCATGTGGTACCCACTTTGTGATTTTGCTGTTTAAAAGATCCTTGGAGAAACAGTTTCCATGGCAACCCACTTTTGAACCCCTCTTGTCTCTCAGGATCTTTCAACAAACCTTTGTTGCTCTTAGCTTCTTTGCCCTCAAAATTCATTCTTCAATATTCAGAGGACATTTGCCCCCATACACATTGGGAGTAATTTTTTCTAGGCACAGATTCAGTCTATGCACATACAACTGTTGCTTCCAGGCCTGTGGCAAGGCAGGAACACTATGGCAAAACCGTATGTCAGAGAAAATCAGCTCACTTCATGGTGTAGAGGCAGCAGAAAATGGCAGGGGGCTGGCGACCAGATGTCATTCCCAAGGGGATGCCTCCATGACCCACTCCCTTTATTTAGGCCACACCTTCTGCTGATACCACTTAACAATAATCCCATGAAATTAGGTTCACATCAATGAATCACTCCACTTAATGAAGTCATAAGTCTTGTGATAAAATTACTTCTTTCCTCAAAAAAAATCAGCTACCCATTCAATAAATGAGCCTTTGGGGGAAACATGTTGAATGCCAACAGCAATAGTTATAAAAATAATAATTTAGAGTAACTAGCACTGATAATCTTCCAAAAATATGTAACTAAAGGAGAAAAGGTGAGGGGAGGGAATTCAATTTCTCCAAATTTATTAACCAAATCATTAAGATTTTAAGAAGAAATTGCCAGTAGAACAGTTCCACATGTATCACAGAAGGGATTGTTACTTAATGGAGTTTAAAAATGACTGGATCTGGAGAAGATTTGGTGTAAATGGGATGTGTAATTTATCTTATTATTTATTGTTTCTTCCTTATTTTTAAAATTTAAGTATGGAATATGCTAATAATGTAGTACTTTTTCATTTACATCTCATGTGCATTTACTTCGACTATTATGGAAAAAGATGTACTGCTCAGGAAATAGAAGATATAATGTTCAAAATCTTGTATTTTAACTTCAGACCAAACAAAAATAGGTCTTTCTTCACTTTTTCAGTATATCATTATATTTTTACAATAATTATTATGACATCTTCCCTCCATATATTAATTTTCATCTTTAAGAACTCATAAAAATAGATTCAGAGGAAAAACAGTCTATTTTAAGGCAGTGTGTAATCTACAGTGTTCATTTGACTTTGTAGCTGAATGCATAATTGCTTTTCTATAAAGAGACATGGAATCATTTAAGGAATCAAACAATTATGTTTTTATAATGTATACAAGTAAAGAAAATCTGTTAGCAAGGTACCAAGTAAAGCTGTCAACTGAAGTTTTCAATTTTTAAAATATTTATGATTTAAGCACCAAATTAAATTTGTCTAAAATATAACAAACTTACTTCAATGTTATCTTAAAACCCGTTATTTTTATAGTTTGAGAGAGCATAAATGCTTCATATGAATTATATGAATCCTGCATGGCTACATTGTAACCAAAGCTAGAAATATTATAACATATTATATTCATATGCCCTTTATCATTTATGGATAGTAGAGTTGCTATTATTTTTCATCAATCATTTGTTTTATTTTTTTGGTACTGGGGATCAAACTCATGACCTTGCACTTGCCAGGCAGGCACTCCGTCGCTGAACTGTATCCCTGGGCCTCATCAATCATTTTAGACTACATATATATTTTAGCATAGTATATAGTAGGCAGGTAAACTAAAAATTCATAAAATATTATTAAAATGTTAGCCTAATTTATCTATACAGCTAGACTGTGATACACTTGTAAGAGTTGGAGGATATTTCCTATGAAATATTCATATCATGAATTTGTTTTGTTTTCTCACACAAGAAAAAGGGTCAAAAAATACAAACAAGGAAGAAGGTCTGTTTCTTCCTTTAAATACAGAGCAAGTTGCATACAGTTTGGTGCACAGCTGCAGCCTGTGGGCAATGGTAGTAAAATTGTGTGCAGCACAAATTCAGAAAGTACCTTTGGCATAACTGAAATGCTAAAGCTTTTTCTAAGACTGCGGCATAGGTTGAGGACCTTAACTGTGTTTTAGAGCTGTAGCATTTTCATGTTGCCCTGAAGAAGTTGATCTTTAGAAACTTTTTAATTTAGGTTGCATTTTGGAAGAAAGATGAATGAAATATTAGGTAAATCTTTAACTACTATTGTTAATGGACTACCACTATAGCTACTATTGCTATGGGGAGGGAATGGAGAAGTCCTGCACAAAGGCAAACTGTAAGGCAGTAAAAATATGAAGTAGAGCTGAGTACTGGAAGTAGTCTGTTGCCCAGAGCAATTATTACTATGCTTATTATTATTATTATCATAAATTTAAATCATTTGTATACCTGGATATAGGGAAGAAAATGTCAATGAAATTACAGAGTTGACATTTTCCTAAAATATACCAAACATAATATAATGTGGAAAGAATTTAAATTATCATTTACAGTAATAATCAAACTGGTAATCAATAGATTCAGTCAGTATTAATGCAAGAAAAATGCAATCAATGGCAAAAAGCATGGAGGATATTAGTTCTTGAGGTGAAAATCCTTCATAAGAGAAACAGTATGACTGAGATTGACAGAGATTCCAAATTAAACGCCACATTGAGCAGGACACAGTGGTTATGCTGTGAAAGATCACAGCTTAGACAAACGAGTGTTTATAAGTTGTTGGAGCTCCATGGTCTCCTGAATTCCGAGAGCACAGTTACAATTGGCCAAATGAATGAAGAGATACCATGGTTTGACCTGGCGGAAACCTGCTCGTTACACCAGTAGCACATGGCTACGGGGCAAGGGTGAGGCCAAGGCTTATGCACCTTGAACTAGCTATTCAGTTGCAGCAGCTTATGACTCATACGTGGAAAAGAAGCAGAGAAGATTGAGCACAGCTATGACATCCTAATTGGCCATGGTATTACATACTGTATTTCGGCAGATAAAATTATTTTCTTTATGACATGGTATTAAAAAGTTTGCTGCAAATCTACTAAATTAGCAGTCAGAAACTCTTGGGAATTTTTCTTTGAAGTGAACTTCAAACAAATGACATACAGAAGCGTCTCTCACTGAAGTAGAGGTGAGTTTCAGCGCCCACAGGGTCTCTGGCTCCTTCCTCTCGAGCATGGACAGCATGTCAGACTGTCCTTCATAAAATTCTACATCCTTCCGGTGCACATCCGGACAGTTAGTGATCTCATAAGAACCAGTTCAATCCTCCAAGAAAAAGAATACTCTTAACCTTTTCCCCCCAAATAAAAGCTACAGCTTTGTAAAGAATGCATAGGATAGTAAATTCTGTGTATCTTTTTACCTCTAGGTAAAGAACTGGTATTCCCCTGATTACCAGCATGGAGGTTTCTTATCAACATGAAGGTCTAAGGACCAAGACCTAGCAGTGCATCACAATCAGCAAATTGAAGAATTCACCAAGAGAACAAGATGACAATGTGATGAGTTTTATATATTGTTGGTATTTAGTACTTAAACCACCTTAGTGTTCACTGACATAGTCCCTGTTATAAAACTACACCAACTGCACCAATTCTTGGTGAGGTTTTATGTTTTCAAGACAGATGCAAAATGAGTTGCACATATGGATTTACAGAATAATTTCTTCAGATGTGAGAACATAATTTGGTGACTTAATAGCTTATTGCTATATATTACAATCATATATTTAGTATTAATGTAACATTAACTAAAAAGCCTGTCATATGGCCATGAAATGAACAGAGAGAGTTCATTTATATTTTAATTTTAGCTTTAAATAGACATGGCTGGGATATTAGTCAGTGTGTATTAACTAAGACTGATAGTCAACACCTTCATTTAAGCTTAAATACTAATGCACACAGAAGAATTAAAATCAATGCCTTTGATTTTCTTTTCCTGGAGCTACTGTGAAATTATTTGATCTATCTTTCTTAACATCTCTACTCAAGTGCATTAAGACTTTAAAAAGGCAGTGGAATTGTTCATTAAAATTAAAACATCATCCTGGGAAGCAGCAAACTAAACCTTGAAACATTAATGTCTACATGTAATACTTTTGGTTATATACGAACAAAGATAAGCTTTAAGTGCTTGTGGACCTTAAGATTTGTTGTGTTTTATGTGTAGCTAAAATAAATAAACTACATTTTACTGTTCAATAAAAGAGACTTGGTTTTTGCAGTCAGTAAAGATCACTGTATGAATACCAGAGATTTTATAAAAATATAAACTTTGTACTCTAAAACTAGCTCTATTTTTTTTTACATTTTCACTATTAAGTAATCATTTATGCACTTTTGTCCCTTTAAACTAATCACTTTCATTCCTATTTTTAGCTGTATGATTACTTTTCTAGTGTAAAACAAAATCTGTTGTTTAGATATGACTAAATTACACTTTTAAAATATGTAATTATTTGGTGTAGCTATTCCACTCACTCTTCCCAAGGTTTTAATGCTTATCTTCACTCACGTGAACATATCAAATCTACCCATGGCTCTTCCAGAGCTGTCATTTTCAGTCTGGATTCTTAGAATATGATGATGTTTGACTACATTTCTTTATAATGAGCACCTAGAAATAAATTCCAACTCCAGTTATGTAGACCTTGCCAACCAATTAGAATGAAAAGACATGAACCTTGCTATAATTAGTGAACCTATACTTTGGCTGAAGCATTCTGTCACATCTTTTATGAAATTATCATTATTCTTATTTCTACTTATTTCATGGGAAAATTGCATATGTCAATTTGTGATGCAGAAAGTTTTGTGCATTCTATTAATAACTCTGAGTTATGTTTTTAATAATATTGAAAAGCATTGAAATTTTTTTTAAGTAATTTAAGAAACAAAAGCACTGCCTCATGTCATTGTATTTGAAAAGGTTTCTTTAAACATTTCTATTTATTATTGCAGTTCTAATTAAATATTTTTGTAAGTTAATGGTTTCAATTTCTGTATAACTTAATTTATAATTTTGAAAATTTCTATTATTTTTACTAATAGTCTGAAGAGCCACAGAGATCTCTTGCATATTTAATACCATGTAAATATATATAATATTTATGAATACATTTTCTACATGAGGGCTATGAAATTGTTTGATAATTGACATTCTTGAAACATAGACAAAAGTGAAAATAAAATGAGCACAGGAATATAAAACTAAAAGGGATCAAAACTGAACATAAAAGTTCACACCACAACTTTTTTAGAGTAGAAATATAACTGATATTCAATGTTTTTTAATGCTTAAAGAAAAAAAAGTCTATTACAGTCAATAATATTGTTTGAAAGAGCATGCACAAGTGTGTGTTTTTATAGAAGTATGGCCCTAAACTTACCAGAGGATCAACAAATTGAAATTGGGTTGTGCAAATAATCTAGAGGTGAGAGCTCAGCACCCTTAGCATTATTCAAGTTAAATTGAAATGGCATGATCTACTGTTTCTTTGATCTTCTGAACTTTCATTATGCTTGTAAAAGGTATAAATTTCTGGAAGTTTTGCCATAACCTATATGGAAATGAATATTAGGAACTGGTTTCTGGAACCAAATAGTTAATATTTGAATGCCAATTATTTGATTTTGTACATGCAGGGGGGAAACTTCTGTGCTTAATTTTTTCATGTTAAAAATGGGATAACTATTCCAACTGTTTTTATTTTATTTATATTTTAAAATTTATTTTAAAGAGAATTAAAGAAAACAAACAAAACAGAACAAAGCAGATCGGAATAAAACAATGCAAGCAACACAGGAATTAAAGGCAAGACAACAAGAAATCAACCATGGCTACTATAGTGTCTCCTGTTCTCCCCAAAATAGTGGTCCATATCTTCACACGCATTGAATTCAAACAAACAAACAAGCAAACAAACAAAAAAGTATAAAACTGATCAAAAGAATGAAAGTATTGCAGGCCTTCAAAACCAAACAACAGGAAAATCAACAATAGGCACCATAATGTCTCTTTTATTCTTCAAAATAGCTGCCCATACCTTCACACATATTGAAACCAAATAATAGAAAACAGACTAAAATCAATCAAAGTAAAGAATAAAAGCATTATTGGACTTCAAGACAAAATGATAGAAAATCAACAATGGCTACCATAATGTCTCATTTTCTTAAAAGTAGGTGTTCATACCATAAAATCAATTCTTGTAAATCTTTTAGAAGTCCTAGGTATATATAAGCCTATACATGTACATATATACCTTCTGTATTAGAGGGAAAAACAAAACAAAGCCAAGTACAAGAAAAAAAACAACAGAGACAAAAAAATAACAATAACAAAGTACCCCCCCAAATATAGGCTTTCAAAAAAAGATGGTAGGAACATAACTAATATTGGTATTTTTCATAGTTATCTTCAAAAGAAGTACTCAGATTACCAGATAGAAACATGCAAAACTGATCTAATCCTATGAATGTTAACCATTTTGTTCAAAGAACTAACAGAATTAGTTATGCAATCATCTTAGTCATCTTAAGTGTATATATATACAAATTTATAACTTTTTTCTTTTCATTCTTTTTTCCTTTTGCCTATCTGTGTTATCTTTCCCTCTTCGAACAGTTTCTTACCCTTTCACAGTATTTATTGAAGATTTTATATCCTATTTACTCTTTAAGTTTCTAACACTAGGGAGACAATACAATAGTACACATGGGAGTTTAACTTATTTCACTTATGAGTATACACTTATTTTTATAATAAATGTTCTAATTAAGTTATTGGATAAAATGTTTGACACCTCCATCAAATGCATAAACATGAATTCTGCCTAATATTATTCAGGTTCTTTAATATAGCTAGACAGAATTTCAAATATAAGGTATTCTTATGGCATTTTCATTAATTTTCTCTGAAATTAATATAGAAAAATGTACCAGTCACTTAGTTTTATAAATTTAATATGGAATCAATGATCTTGATTGAAATATATAACAAAAAAAATTCCAAAGTCATTTTGTTTTTAAGGTCTCCTGAATGCTGGTTTGCAGAAAAAATAAATTACAAATTTGCAAGGAGATATTGCTTGGCCAGTTCCTTCCTTATCCTTGTTACTCTCATTTCTAGTTATATAATTTCAAAAATGTTTAACCCTAACTTGGTCCCTTCACATACAAACACAACATGATGCTGTATATCTTTCTGCTATCTTTACATGCACACTGACAGTTTGCAAATTGATGTCAAGACTGCCAAATCTTTTTGCTCTATTGTTTCTTGTATTTTTTTGCTTATGTCAGAAAGGAGTACCTCATTTTCTTTTTCTCTAAACCTGATGACCCTGTCTAATTGCTTTACTAATAAAATAGAGGCCATTAGGGAAAATCTAACTTATCTGTCTCCCATATCTACTCATCCACATACATGCATGTCCAGGTACTGTCTTATCTACTAGTACAATTGAAAGACTTCTGCACTATTCTACGTTCCTTTCTCTACTACCATGGATCTCATAATCAATTCACTTTCCAGATAATTTATATTTAAACATTCTGCTTTGTTGATTTCACATTTACAAGACATTAGTGTTCCAAAATACATCCCATTTATGTGATTCCATTTCCAAACTCCCATTTTACAAAATAGATTATGATTTTTCATGCGATTGCCTTTGGAAAATGGGATTTCAGCAAAAATGGCATGTGACATGTGCTAGCAGGAGTGCTGACAGACGTTACACTGTGCTGTGGTGCGTTCTTCTTATCCTAGTACCCTGGGAGACTCAGGCAGGATTGCAACCTGGAGCCACCCTGGAGCCCACTACTCAACTTAGCGCCAAAGGAAGACCCTGTCTTGAAACAAACAAAACATTTTTTTTAAAAACCTCTGAGGATGTAACACAATGAAAATGTGCTATATTCTAAACAAACAAAAAAGTTACACTTCTCTGTTGTTGCTTCACTCTCAGTATAAAAATACTAAGCAGAAAAAGTTGCTAGTTCAGCCAGGGATAAAACTAGCCAAGACCAATGACCAAAATCAAATGAACATGCTGATATCAGCGAAGCAAGTAAAAAAAAAAAAACCCTGTATAATTATAAAATAATGACATTATTTAAATGTGGAGGTCTTCAATTCGACCCCACATTTCTAATGTCTGTTCCAAAATGTATTCCACACTCTTGAAAAGATACTCAAAAGCTTATGTTAAACTAAAACATTTAGAACTTTAAAAATTGTCTTTTTTACTCAAAATTAATTTTTATGATGTTA